>APFE030867759.1:0-16747 GCA_000404065.3 Pinus taeda
CGTACTTCTTTATTTTCATCAAAATGAGAGCCATGCCATGGGTGTTTGCCATCAAGTACAACATCTGAAATCATACCAGAACCATAATGCCAACAGAGGGAAATAAAATTTTGGGAAGAGGGGACTCTAACATTCCTTTCTAACTCTAGAAGCAAAGGGACGTTCATTCCTATCCTATTTATGTCCCATAGGCTAAAAATAGGAAGAATAAGATACCATCATAATAAAGCATAATAATAAATAATAAAAGGGGTAGAAGGAAAGTAAATTTTGGAGGAATTAAGTGACATATGGTATTACCCTTTGTAGTTCCCATCGTATTTAGAGGAAGAGATTATTATAAAATGGGAGAAGGAGACTGGAGGGGATCATAGGATAATTATTCACAAATTGTTAAGGAGCTCGAGGAGCTATTGGGTAAAAAGGGGAAACCTTGATATTTATGAACTTTGGTATTGAGAGACATACACTAGCTATAGATCATTAGCTTTGGGGTTGGAAGGCACCCCCTAGTAAATTATTTGAGTAGGCACATTTGGGGCCACAAGGAAATAATTAGAATCATAGTAATCAAGAGGATACAAGCATCAGGAAAATTAGTATTTATAACAGGCCAATTCCACCCATTGAAGGTAATTCTCGGGATTGAATTATGTCTAAACCAATGATAGATTTATAAGTTACAATGACAGCTTAGAGGAACCCCATCCAGTTGATCAATTCAAAGGAAGGGATCAAATTTTGCATTACCTTGGAAGATGATAAATACTACCTGGAATTTGATGTTAAGCTAACCCATTGTTTCATAGTGGCATCAGTATATTCACCAAGGTTAGTTATATCATTATTATATCTCAAGCCTGAATATACCGTTATTATCACAGGGTCAATTATCATTATCTAAAGGGATGAGTTGAAAGAATGAGCAATATTTTCATTAGAAAGACAAAGGGACGAATTCAATACAATCATAAGGTTTAGCTTTCTAACTAGTTTGGATCAAGCATCATTTATTTTTATAATGTGGGTTACGTACTCCATGCAGAAAAACTAGGAGGGAAGGGGAAAAATGATACCATATTCCCAAAAGAGGTTAGTTTTCCTGGTGATTGGGAATCACATTGATATAGTGGACAATTTTGTTTGTTGAATATTCTATCTGACAAGGGGAATTGAGTGGATCCATGATACCCTATAGATGCATGGAGGCTAAATGAAATGGTGTAATTAGAGTGCCATGTTACTCCTTATAAAAATCATAAATTTCATTATTGAGCTATTAGTTGATCCAAGTGTATATTTTGAAGGGATCGAATAGAGCTAAACCATTGTTTCTGACTTAGTTACCGGAGAATCCACAGTATGAATCATTCTTTGTCAACGTTTCGAATCTCATCCTTTAGTCGAATGTATTACTTTCTAGGGTCATACAACCCAAAATTTGATTGGATAAAATTACAATTCTAATGAGCTCTGGTAGTACAGCAAGGATGTTGCTACTCCTATGGCTAGTAGGTTTCATTTATGAATCCATGGTCGTAGAAACTTAAGACATGGAAACAATGTATGTGCAGTAGGTGGTGTACTTCTACCTAAGTTTGTGCAAGAGATTAAAGTACTCTATCTTTTCAAAAAGAGAAAACAAAAATAATCCTAATTGCGGAAAAAAAAAAAAAAACCTACTTACTTTTGTAGAAAATAAACCTAATTTCTTTTGCAAAAAAGAAGATCCTACTTACATTTGCAGAAAAGAAACCTAATTACTTTTGTAGAAAGGAAACCTAATTACTTTGTAGAAAAGAAAGGCTATTCTACTTTGTATATATGTAAATTATAATCCTACTTGCATAAATGTAAGCATTACGCAATTTTTAGAATGCAAATGGTGAATCAAAAGAAAACATATCCTTAAGCAATAGAAATAACAATGCTGGAAATGGAAACCCTAGCTTAAGATGTACGAAATAAAGATATCAAACGTAATCTAATTTACAATATAAGAAGCATGGAATCATTCTTTAATCATTGCATTCAAGATAAATTTTGTCAATAGAATTCACAAGGTGCGTCATAAAACAATCATGAAAGTCATCATTATGCTCTTTAAGTGATGAATCTGTTCACTAACCCTAAGTACAGAGGTGAATTGCAATGGTGAAGAGGGAAGGATTAATAGGTATTTGGTCTTGATAAATCATTTATTTGGAGACTAAGATTCGTTATTTAATGTGAGGAGTTAAAAATAAAGCTTGAAGGAAAATCTGGTCAAGTTTGGAGAGCTTCTACATGGTCCTACAAGATGTTATAGGGCTGCTACATGATTACCCTATTTTGTTATAGGATTGGCCCATGAGCATTATGAAGTATAGAAAGGTGATCTGAAGGTAAAAATAGGTAGTGGAATATAGAATAAGGTTTTATGTTTCCCTATACAATATTGTTACACTTCATGGGTTCATCTTGCATGAGGAACAATGCACACAGTGTCCTTCAAGAACCCAAAAATGTGCTTTCGATGAACAATGTTTTGGGAGAGTTGTAAGGTGAAAATAAATGAGTTGATTGTAGGGAGAGGAGTGTGAATGAGAATTCTAAACTTGAAAAATATAAGTACCTACAAAACCTACAAATTATTATTTTGCGTCTTCAAAAGAGTGCTAAAATAATAACCAAATTGCAGAAAATGGAAATAACAAACAAAGGATGAGCTGACTTTTAATTGAAATATATCTAATGCATTAAAAATCAATATAACTTGTATTATTCCCAATACCTACATCTATAAGATATTACACATCATAGGCTTAAATAATATTTATCAATCACTATCCCAATGGGACTCAACCCTCTAAAACAAACTCGGCTATAAAACAACAAAAGGTTTTTCATTAATGCAAAATAGTGCTCACGTACATTAGAATCGAAAATTGAAACAATAATTCCTTAGGTCCTAATAGTATCTATCCTCTTGAAAAAAATTCAATCATATTGATCTCTTATTTCCCATTATTTATACAAAAATTGACTATGGGGAAACCTCCTTGGAAAGAGGGTTTCTTTCCTCCAAAAGTCCTAAAAATATTTTTCTCCCTACAGTCCTCGAGTTTATCAACTGCTAATGGATATTTGAACTATGGGTAAGTAAATGTCAGGAGAAAGTCAATATTTGGGTGAGTAAATGTAGGATACCATCCTCCTACATCTTGTCCATTTTCCTCCAACGTATCTTAGCATAGTAAGTACACTTTTTTCTTGCATAGTAAACATGTTAGGCCGCACGATATGATGAAATTCCTTAATATTCCTAATAAACATCTTATAGTTAAAAATATGGTATCAAATGTGAGGAAATATGTAATTATGTGTTGAAAGGTGGCTAGATGGACCTTGTGATATACCTATTAATGGGGCCCATCGCCACACCCCTACTGAAGGTGTCACTCATACTTTGAGCAACTTATGCACTAATTTGTAGCTCATGCATGGCCCTAGTGGCCTCTCTGACATCCCAAGGAACCTCAAATGGTATTCCCTCTTCTCGATAAAAACATGCAATTGCCTCTATTGTTTCCCACTCCTTTTATTCCTACGTTGATCTCTTCTTTCTTGTAAACCAAATAATAAACGAGGATTTTGTTTTAGCCCTATCCAGTTGATATTCAATCTTTGAAAAATCCTCTTGTAGATTGGAGTTCGCTTTAAGGAATTCCTCAGCCTCTTAGGTGAGTTTTATTCTTCGATCTTTAGACTATGTGGCAGAGCATGACACCTGCTTTGGCAACCCTACAAACTCTCAGTCCCTAACAACCTAAAAATGTCTTCAAAATGTAGGATGGCATAACCTTATTTACTTTCTTAGCCCTTGCTTTCTCATGGGAAACCCAAGAGGCTAGGGTCATTACTTTTGTAAGCCCCCATCTTGAATTGGAGTCCTAGAAGTTCATAATTGTGAAGCTCATATTGTGCATGTTAAATTCAACGAATTTGGCCCTATCTTCAATGTTAATCTATTGACAAAAATCAACAAATTTTATATAACCCTTAAATGGGAGAGAGGCATACTCTGCCAAGGTTTTGATTTGAAATTATAACCATTGTTCTTTAAGGTATATTGTATATGAATTGGATGGTTATCTGCATTGGATGGCTTCCATAACCAAGCTTGCCATGGTGGAAAGTTTCTCATACTTCTACTACAGTTGTTCTCTTAATATTTTGTTCTCCATTTGAAGTTTCTCTCTCATATTGGCCTCCTTGAACTTTAGGTTATCCATTTCCTACTCCATTTTTCTCATTTTCTCCTCCATTATGCCTACATCCTCCACCCCTTTTGATCTTGAAATCTACATCTAATGGTGGGATCTTCCTCTCTCCTTATCTAGCTCTAAAAGGATTAGGGTTCCAAATGTTTTAGGTATCACTTGACCCTCCTCATATCACTTGTAGTAGGACCCAATATCAAGTTGGAATTAGGCTCCTCGAGTTCTTGTGGTCCTATCACACCTTCCTGTAGCCCTCCCTTATTTTCCTCTAAGAGACTTGTTTCTTCCTACAAATGGGAAATGTTTGCTTATAGATGCTTGGCACTAGCTACCCTGGTGTTTGGCCTTATTTGGGAGGTATGAAGCTACCTTGATTTGGACTTGATGGAGGATACTTATTCAATTTTCTCCTTTCCTTTTCATGACTCCCATTCCTAGTGGTTGACAGAATCTTCAATTGTGATTGGGATTGCACAAGGAGGTTGACATTTTCCTTAGCGAATTCTAGCTCTCTTTCTCTTCCTGAGGTACACAACTTTTGGTTGTCTTACTCTAGGCTTAAATAGGGTACCTAGAGTTTTCAATTTGGTAACCACTTATTCCTTAGTGTTACCTTCTGAAACATTTGCCTACTATTCTTTTCTCCTCCTTTTCTAAGTTCCAGAGGTCCCTGCAATATTCTTAAACACTCGTTGTTCTTCTCTTTCCGCCTATTTGATTTTCTCTTTTGATTTTTATTTTAGAAGTACTTCCTCTGCCTCAACCTCTTATTTCCTTTCATCACTTGCTCCTTCCTCCTCTTCATAATTCTTAGTTTCCTCTTCAAGATCCACTAGGATCTTTCCTTGAGATTAAAAAAGGTTTTTCTATCAATGTCAACAAAGTCAATCCATGCTACAAGATGTTGAATATGTTGTAAAGCATCCATGGAAATTAATTTGATGAGCCCGTGATGGGATATGTACTATGGTTTCTCTTCTCTCACCCTTTCTCTCGTGCCCACAATGGAATGAAGAAGGAAGTGGGGAATAGTAAGTCTACTTGAGATGGGCAATTATGTTTTAAATATCAACTCATAGAGTAGCATAAACTGATAGGCGTACACAACACTTAGTCTAAATTCACATGAAATGTATTTGAGGATGTAAAGGGAAACTTCATCCCATGGATATGGTAGGTTGATTCTTCTAAGTCCATTTTTTTATTCAATTGGTTTCTCTTTAGGGAGGAAGAAGTTACTTTTAGCTGTGATGGAGGTTGGAGGGCCACTAGAAATTCCTAGGTGATTTCCTCTTCATATCCCTTGAGTTTGTAAAAAAACCCCATCCATTGGTGGTTTGTGAATATGTCCGCAAAAGGGGGATGTTGATGGATTTTAGTTGAGTTTGTGGGCTCCCATCTATTTAAGCATCCTCCCATGGTTTATCCTGTATCTTATCCAAGACTATATTAGGGAATTTCCTATCAATTTCGAGCAGCCTAGGGTTTCAGAGTAAAGATGATAGAGATGGTTCTCTTTTACTCATTAGAGGGATGGGATTATATGCCAAATTTAAAATAGTTCACTCTTCTTCTAACAAACTTTCTCATGAGAAGGAAAAATTCACTTTCAGGGGTTTGCTACAGAATGCCTCTACGGATAGAATTCAATCATTTTTTATCAACTACATGTGCATGGAAGGTGAGGAAAATTCACTACTTATTGTCGCCTTGGAGGGTTTTTGTGATTTTGGATTTTTGAGGAGAATTTTCAAAAATATGATCCCTTTTTCACTCCTTGGTCCAATCATGTATTAATTGTGTGTATCATGTAGCACCATACTTAGGTACTATAACAACTAGTGCTTGACCTTGTAGGCTCTTTGTGGCAGTCTAGGGTACCCCTAATAATAGCTAGCTTGATTATCGACAGTGGAGTGGGCGTTCCATATTGTTTTTGGAATGAGGTGCTTAGTACAAACGAATTTTTGGCTTGCACTTTATCCATTCTTTGGTTTGGAGGATGGTTCATGTTGTTGTATGAGCTAGCCCCCACCTCCTACCTTCGTAACTTCTCAAAGACCTGTTGGCCTGTTACCCACAATTTTATGGGTAATATCCCTAGGAGATTTTTTTTTCCAATATGGTCCTGAGCTGGCAATCAACAACCCCTTACAACCACTATCTAGCTCATTGTGCCATCTTGTCTACCACCTAATCCAGCCATGTGGTCCCTTGCCCATCTGCCATGATCATATGTTTGAAGGTGGGCCTCCTGAATTTAAATGGATACCTTGCCATTTGGAAATTGAATGTTATAGTTTTCTTATCATGGACACTTCTGGGCATGGTTTAATGGGGGGATTCAGCAGAAAGAATGGACTATATTTTTTCTATTGTCCCCTAGAGCCCTATTAGGAATTAACCTTGGATTCTGGTCTCATGGGATCTCTTTCATTGACCACTTGTTTCTAGCGATGGTATTTCATGGGAAATCCAAATTTTGGTTCCATGGCCCCACTCCCTTATCCACTGATATTACCCTCTTTCCATTCATTACTACCCCATTATTCATTTCTTCCACTTGGGTCCACATTCCTCCATTGGGCCCACATAGCATTAGGTTGCCCCTTACCCTTTCCCACACCTTATTTCATGGCCTGGAACGAAGCCCAGAGGTTGATGCAACTGAAAAGAAAGATAAAAGCATATATGACCACATTCAACAGGAAAATGTACCACAAAATGCAAAAAACGGTTAGGAAAAACTCAATTAGCATGTGGGAAAAAGAAGATAGATAAGCTCTACCCCATCATCATGGACATCACCCTAGTTCCTATAGGTTATATGAACTTCCTTCATCATATAGGAACCCATGATTACCCCAGCCCTTGGTGGGCGATGAACCGCCCCAACTTAAGAGGGGTAAATTCACTACTACACCTTATACATCATGATATAACCCACTAAGCCCTGAGAAGTTAATCAAAAAAAATCATAATAAGGAAAAATAAATATAAATAAGGGTGGAAAAATCAAGGTCGTGGCACCTCATGTACCACAATTTTTCCCTCCTACACACTATAAACCCAAGTGTTGGCTTGCCTCTTATTATCTACCCTTCTACCCCAGCATGTGACCTAGGGTTGCACCTCCTCATCTGCTACTTCATTCACCTATATATCACATGACACCACCTTTTGATAGATGTACCTTGAGTATATTATCCCCTTCAGATGTAGAAACCACCTAATAGGATTATTGGTTTTCCCCATTTGGAGTTTAGGAGACATTACCACATCCCAAAGCCCATTATGGAAGGGCATGCCATTATGAATTCTCCACCTATGGTCCATGATTAGGTAAGCTCATTTATTTGATTTCTCTGATGACTTATTGTACTAGAAGTATAGGGGACACATTGGTTCTTATGCAAGATTTCAAATGATTTCCATCTTGGGTTTGGTCTCCCTATACGAGGTCCTAATAATATAAAGGGATACATTGACACATGTAGGGTGAGTGTTGAGACTTATGGGCCTCCACATTAGTAGATTGCAATCTATGGATCCCCACTTCCATTCAAAGATTTCTCGTGGTTCTCTTATTGGATGAGGAGGATGCACCTGATCCATCATGCCCATCTGGCCCCAAATCTATACCATACACTTGGAAGATGACTCAAGATTTTCACGATGATGTGGCATCACCTACACCATCATCCTATCTATTGCAAGCAATCTACAGGCATCTTCTATTTTTTTGGAGACCCATGAGGACACATGTGTGCCCCCACACGTAATTTGAAGCACCATAAGGAGCCAAACCCTTGTCCACTGCTCTTGAGGATCCTATTCTTCATTGTGGCACCCATGGACCTCATTAGGCCTCTTATAGGTCCCTACGACATGCATAGACTATTACTTGACCTCTTAAGAGGCTTACTTTTTCATTTATGAGGTAGTTTGTTGGGCATGTCACCAAAAGTTGACTTATTATGACATTATTTTATTTTTGGGGATTATGTAGACCAATGCTAATTTGAACTCGTAAGTTGTGTATAAATACAAGTGAGATGAGCCCATTTCCTCATCATGAATTTGGTTTGGATCTCTTATTCATCTCAAAATTTTCGCGCTTTTTCAAGAGGATGAATTGGAGCTTTGTGGATGAGTTTTGATGTGTGGATATTGGTCTATATTCTCTTGGAGCTTCTCTCTTGTGAATTGTGAATGATTGGATATACTATGTTACATGTAAGTACATGTTAATGTTATTCTTGTTTAATTTTTTCATATACATTGGACTAGGATTTTCGTTGTTCTAGGGCTAATTTTTGCATGCATTTACTGCTTAAAAATGTGGAAATTGTCTCTATTGTAAAATATCTTAATGTACAGTCCATGTAATATGAGAGAAATATCCGAGGGGTAATACTATCAAAGAATTATACCTTTATAAACCATTTCTTTTTCACATCGAAGTATAAAAGATGAAAGGTTGCTTCTTCTTGACCGAGAGGGCTAGCAAAGTGACCTTGAGGCCTCTTTGACTAGGAACTAAGAAATCCTACTCATATTAATCATAGAATCCATTCTCTGAAATATTAAGGCATTGATATACCAAGGTTGGTCACTAAAAATCATATTCTTTCACCTCCCTCTAGGTCTATCCAAGTTGGGGTAACTAGGCCAACAATCTATCGACAAGCTAGCCATCCAAAATGTTTGATCTCCTAGGGTCTCCTGCACTGGAATTTCCTCAAAGTCGTCTCCAATTTTGAAGCCATTCTGATGGTGGAGTTAGGAGAAAATGCCTTCCCTAGCTCTGAGATCAAAACTTACCCTTCCATCCCTAAGCCTAGTACCTCATAGGGTCAAAAAAACATCTTCAAGTGAAAATTGTTTCTTTTATCGTTTCCCCAGGGTAAGAATGTCATTGGTTTCTAGATTCTCTCTTCATACCCTAGACTGGGCCCACTTGGCCCTATGTGGTCCCACTCTTTTTAAAGATCATTATTAAATAACCACCCATGATACCACTTCTAATAAGGATTTTAGGGATTGGAGAACTCCTTCACAAGTCTTATCGCATAAACCTAACCCTCAAATCCTCTCTTCCTTTCCCTATAATACATAGTACCTTGCTTAGAAATCAAGCAAGCTCCATCCTTCAAACTCTTTTGGGAAAGGGTTTATTTGAGTCACTCATATCCATTAAATTATCCTTCATTGGTGACTCCATACATATCGGGTCCCCTCCCATATTTGAAAGTCTGTAAATAGAAGGGAGCTTTAGCCGAGGTGCTAGTGGGCTAAGTCTCCATTTGTTTCCCTTAGCCTAGCATTTTCCATTTAGGGATCCCCTTTAGGTCCCCTCCTAGTTTGAGCAATAACATTTTGGCACCATTTCTAGGGAGGAAGCAAGTCTACCTCCATAGTGAATCATTGAAGAATTGATTCATTGAAAAAATTTATAAATTATTCCTCTGGTGACTCCACTCATTGTCTAATCCCCTAGTTTACTTGAAGGCGACAACCTTCCTCCTTTGGCTAGGCCTATTGCAAAAAGGGGAAAGCGAACTCCATCACCTATTGGAACCTCCTTTTTCCCTAAATTTGAGAAGGTTAGTGATACACCTCCAAACATGCCATCTAGTTCAAGCACTACTCCTAAAGGGATCAACCCAAGATGACCAAGAGTGAAAGACATTGGTTTAGTGTCATTGCCCCTTTGGAATTCAGTAATTATCGCAATCCATTGCCTAAAAATTTAATCGATGGTTTCCCAAATTCAAAGGGGATGCTACTTGGACTTCCCATGGTTTTATTGAAGAATTATACTAGAAAATGTCCCCCAGAATAATATTTGATGAAGATAGGATGATGATGCTTTTTTCCTTATCACTTGAGGGACAAGTGAGATATTGGTATCTGAGCCTTCCCCTTGGATGAATAAAGGACTCCGATGAATTTTAGGAGCTATTCATGAAAAAGTGCTCATGAAATTTCCAAGGGACATTCAACGTTGAAAATTTATATCAAATAACCAAGGGAAGGGATGATGTGCAAGTGTTCATTCAAAAGTTTGAAAGGGTATTCAAAGATATACCTAATCATTTGAATCCTTCTTAAGCCAACATCCTTGAAATATTCATAAAAGTTTTTGGTGGGCACCTCACTTATGTGTTGAGGGATAAGAAACCATCCAATTTGATTGAGGAAAAAGAAATTGAAATGGAAGTTGAAGAAAACCTAAAAATTTTAAAGGTTGACATCAGTAATCACCCTAGAGCCAAATTTGAAACCAATAAGGTGAAGTCCAAATATCAGCATGAGGAAATTTTCCTCTCCATTCTCAAAAAGATGGAAAGGCTCATTGAAGAAGCCAATGCATGTGATGAGGTTACCATGAACAAAATCACCACCTTAGAAAAGGCCCAAAAATAAAGTTACATCCCTAAAGGAAATCCTTTTCCCAAAAAGCAAAGTGAAAAAGATAGGTTGAGCCCGTATCAATTCCAAAACACATTGGCTCCAACTAATGTTGTTGAGATGGATTCTTCTTTTGAGGATGAGGAAAGTGAAGGGGGTGAGAATGAAGGTGAACAAAATGGTGAGAAAACCAATCTTCTGGAATCTAAAATCTTCAACATGTTATGGCCTAGATCTACCTCACGCTGAGAAAGGCGGGTCTAGGGTAACATCAAACCACACTTAACCTAGTAGCTAGCCCTACCAAGTTAGGAGAGGGCTCTCTCCTTGTCAATCTCAATGAAAATTTATCAAGGAAGGCTTGAGATGACTGATATGAATACTAATTTTAGGCTAGGAATGTTTTCTCAGAGGATTTTGTTTGATTTTAATGTTTGGTTGTTGGATCAAATGGGGAAGGCAGCTTTGGGTCTGGGAAATCAACACAGATTTGCAAAGGTTTCTATGGGCGAGGTAGGAAAGTGTTTTAGCACTTTTAAATGAATCTAATGGTGAGTATAAATACTAGTGAAGAGTTGGAGAGGGCATGCGAATGTCATGAGCCCTCTTCAAACAATAGAAAACATTCAAAACTAAATAAACCGAAGGCAAAGCACTGAAACACCAATGGATTCCACCCTTTAATATTCATTTATTTAGCTATGAAGAAAGAGAGAGATGATGGCACACATAAACATAATATAAACTTAATAATAGAGAAGAAACAATGCTAATTCACATTACCACAAGAATCCCACAAAATGCTGCAAAACCCTGGTTTATTTCCTTGCCAAATTGCAGAAGTGATGTACAAAGTAGCTCAATGCATCCACAAGAGTTCCAACCTTATGCCAAAGTCCAACCTCTACACTATGAAATTCATAAAATATATACATTTTCTCATCCTTGTAATAAGGGAATTGAGCTCAACCATTTTATTCAAAATAAAACCAGTTACCTTAAACTTGGACCGAATTTCTGAAAAATAGGTGTTGAAGATGAACTCGTATCTCCTAACCATGGCATTTGTTATAAAACTGAAAGAGGTTTTTGTAGATAAAGTCATTTTGGAGAAAAATTTCTGTCAAATTGTTGAAATTCATTTCCAGTGGCTCAAAACCGGTGCCACAAAAGCATCTCTAAAACAGAAAATCATTAAAAATTTAAATCTGTGAAAAATGAGTTGTAAATATCTAGTCACATATCCCACTTCATGACACCTGTGAGTAAACTGAAAGAGGTTTTTGTTGTACGGCTTGTTTGTAACAAAAAAGTCCTTGGGTTTTTCAAAATTACTTTCCATCTGTTGTAAAATGGCACTAAAATGCCTAAAACAGTAAAAAATATAAAAAATTGCTTTGTTTTAATGTAGATTCCAAATATCACTTCATATCTCCCACATAGTAGCACCTGTGCATAACCTGAAGGAATGTCTTTTTATTTGGTATGTGATGGACAAAAACCTCTTTCACTTTTGAAAAAATCCATACCATTATTTTAGAAACTGATCTTGTACTAAACTTGTCATTGTGTGCAGCAACTGACCTCAAAACATGCATAACCAAGAATCAATCAATCATTTCGATCATATCTTCTGATCCGGGAGTTGGTTACTAGAGTGTCATATACCGTTTGAAATAATTTTCTGAGCCACTTTTGATAAACATACTTAGGATATGATTTTCATTGAAACTCATGTGCAAAACATCTCTGAAAACCAACATAATAAGAGCCCATTTTGATCCCGAATGACAGGCTGCGAAGGCTGGAACTAACATCGGCCTTATTGGGGATGATAGCTCCTTGGAGGTTTCAAGAACACCATAGACCAAGTCCCTCATCCATTGGGAAATACAATCAAACAACTAAAAACCCAAAACAACTCATACCAATCCAAAAACATATACATACTACAACATGTGCATAAACAAATACCGACAATTGAAATGCAGCCTCAGGCAGCTTATTTATGTACAATTCTAATCCACTTTACTACAAAATTGATATATCAAGTAATGTTGTAATGCCATATCAACCAATCAAGTAATTGTGACAAGGATTCAGCTTGAAAGTGCTTCAAATAGGATACAAATGTAAATTCTGACAGCCATACATGCACATAACGAATCTGGTTGTGTAAAAGACAATTTTATCTATCATTCAAAAAAAAAAAAAATCCATGTACATTGCAATAGGATAAAAAAAACTAGACTCTGTTTGCTGCCACAACTCCTCAATACATGCTTCCATATGCAAGCTATCAATACAAATATCCATAGGCAACCTTACCTTTTGTTCCTTCTGTTGAAAAAGGTCCCCAAAAAATGGGACTCGATAGTCCAGATCCTGGGACTGTATTTGGGTCTCCAATTCAGTTAGATTTCCTTCAATTTTGATGGAAAACTCTTGCAAAAAATTGAGCTTAACTTGATGGCTGCATCGACAGGATTTCAGATAAGAAGAAAGAGATGAAGCAAAGTTCTCATCTGCCTCATCATTCGTGCACATATCTTCCCATTCTCTAAAACCTTGAATAGAGGATACCTCTATTTTGAATTCTTCCTCTTTCTCCATCCATGTTTCAAGAAATATTTGCCAAAAATATACAAATGAATTAATAGATCTGATAGGAAAACCTTCAATCCATTTTCTACATTTGCCTTAAAATTAATTAGAGAACAATCTGATGAAGAAATCTTCCTTTTTAACTCTAAGAATTTCCACAAATGCTTTAAAATTTTCTATATGTTCTAGAGTCAAAGTGAGATTTTTCCCATTGAATTTAGGACCATTACTCAAAATGTATGCATCCTTTGGTAATTGATTAGGAAAACTAGGAAGATTAGAAAAATTGATGCATGAATACCTTGAACAAATAGAAGCAACATCTGAGTCCTTCATTTAGCCAGTGGAGCCACCATCAATACTTTGAAACTCAGGACTTCAAACAACCGAGTTGCCGGGTAGATGATTTCAGACTTCAAATGTGCCTGATTGTTTTCCACCATCACCAATTAGATCTGCAACATGAATGATCTTTCCCGGAGAAGATCTGTCACCTCTTCCCCAGTATGGTCGCCACTTTGTTATGGCCTAGATCTACCTGAGGCTGAGAAAGGTAGGTCTAGGGTAACATCAAACCACGCTTAACCTGGTAGCTAGCCCTACTAGGTCGAGAGATGGCTCTCTTATTGTCAATATCAATGAAAATTTATTAATGAAGGCTTGAGATGACTGATATGAATACTAATTCTAGGCTAGGTATGTTTTCTCAGAGGATTTTGTTTGATTTTAATGGTTGGTTGCTGGATCAGATGGGGAAGGCAACTTTGAGTCCGGGAAATTAACATAGATTTGCAAGGTTTCTATGGGGCAAGGTAGGTAAGTGTTTTATCACTTTAAAATGAATGTAATGGTGAGTCTAAGGACTAGTGAGGAATTGGAGAGGACATGCAAATGTCATGAGTCCTCTTCAAATAGTAGAAAACATTCAAAACTAAATAAACCCCAAGCCAAAGCACTGAAACACCAATGGATTCCACCATTTAATCTTGATTTATTTAGTTATGAAGAAAGAGAGAGATGATGGCACAAATAAAAATAAGATAAACTGAATAACAGAGAAGAAATAATGCTAATTCACATTGCCACAAGAATCCCACAAAATGCTGCAAAACCCTGGTTTATTTCCTTGCCAAACTGCAGAAGTAATGTACAAAGTAGCTCAATTTTTCCACAAGAGTTCCAACCTTCTACCAAAGTCCAACCTCTACACTATGAAATTCATAAAATATATACATTTTCTCATCCTTGTACTAAGGGAATTGAACTCAACCATTTTCTTCAAAATAGAATCAGTTACATTAAACTTGGAATGAATTTCTAAAAATAAGTGTTGAAGACGAACTCGTATCTCCTAAACCCTAGCACCTGTTACAAAAATGAAAAATTTTTTTGTATATAAGGTCACTGTTGATAAAAACTCTCTCAAATTTTTTAAATTCGTTTCTAGTTTCTCTTAATTTGTGCCACAAAATCATCTCTAAAACAGAAAATCATTAAAAATTTAAATCAATGAAAATGAGTTGTAAAGATCTAGTCACATATCCAAATTCATGACACCTGTGAATAAATTGAAAGAGGTTTTTGTTATATCGATTATGTTTAATAAAAACCTCCTTGGGGTTTTCAAAATGAATTTACATCTATTGTAAAGTGGCACCACACTAAAATGACTAAAACAGTAAAAAATATGAAAATTTTGCTTTGTTTTAATGTAGGCTCCAAATATCACTGCATATCTCACTCATAGTAGCACCTGTGCATAAACTCAAGGAGGGTTTTGTTATTTGGTATGTGATGGACAAAAATTTCTTTCATTTTTGAAAAATTCCTTACCATAATTTCAGAAACTGATATTGTACTAAACTTGTCATTTTGTGCAGCAACTGACCTCAAAACATGCATAACCAAGAATCAATCAGTCATTTCGATCATATCTTCTGATCTGGGAGCCGGTTATGGGAGTGTGATATAATGTTTGAAATATTTTTCTGAGATCCTTTGGACGAACATACTTAGGATATGATTTGAACTGAAACTCATGTGCAAAACATCTCTGAAAACCAAACATAGTAAGAGCCCATTTTGATCCCTGGTGACAGGCTGCGAAGACTGGAACTAACACAACATTTTGCTAAGGGGATATAACCTACATCCTCCCATTAGTGAGGTCACCCTTAAGGAAGAAAAGGAGGAATCCATTATTAACTCTGATATCCAGGGAAGATTCAAAGGGGTCTAATATTCCTGAAATGAAAAGGAGAAAGAAACCTCACCTCCTAAGGAATCACCCAATGAATATCTATCACCTAAGCAAGCTCCTCCTAAATAATATACCTCCAAAATCCCTCCTAAGAGGCATACCCCAACAAAGACTAATCTGAAAAATGATCCTCTTGGGAAATAATACAGGAAGAAGGAAAAGGTGAAGGAAGTTAAACTTGACATCAACATGGGGGTTGTTGTAGGAAACATGACTATACATGTTCCCCTAAAGGAGATTGTTAACCTTCTGGAGCAACAAAAACAACTTAAGAAGTCCCTAGGGATTCAAGATGAAGAATTACTTGAGTAATTACAAAACATTCATATTCCTGACCGAAACATTGGGCACAAACCTTTCTTGCTTACTTTGGCTATCAATGACCTCTTCTTACACAATTTTACGTTAGACTAAGGTTCTTCCACTAATATCATGCATTTTACTATTATGAAGCAATTATGTCTCAACATCACATGACCATATAAAAGGGTGTATGGTTTTAATTCCAAACCTTTGGAAGCAGAAGGAATAATCAAAGATCCTAAGGCCTCTTTAGCTAGGAATCCTGATATATCCCTCCACATGGATGTTATTTTTATTGATATTCCTGATGTGTGGGGGATGTTGTTATCCCAAAAATGGGGAGCTACCATTGGGTGGCATGTTCAAATGGGCCTATCAAGATCCATGGAAGGGTTGGGGATGACTATTACTACATTGTTAAACTTGACAATGAACTTTGGCCTAAGCCGGTTAGATTAAGTCATATCACCTCTTTCCTTAAGACTTGACATTGTATCATATGCATGCTAGAGTAGGATGTATTGCATGTTGATTTCTGCATTAGAAATAACATCATATGGTTTTCCTCATGGTAGATAGATGCATATTTAGATATTTTATTTTCTGTTGATTTTTTGGCCTAACATATTAGCATGTGTGCTAATGACATGTTCTAAAAACATGTTTCCCTATGTTTTTCGATCTACTATATGTGCAGGTGACAGGTCCACAATAACTAACAGATTGTTGAAGTTATGGTTGCCTTTCATTCAAGTAGCTTCACCTACTTCTTCGAGATATCACGTCCTAGTTGGAGCCATATGTTACCCACCATTTTGTGGGTAATATCCTTACAAGAGTTATTTTATTTTCCAAGATGGTCCTCCACCAGTAGTTAGGAGCCCCATTCAACCACCAGCTAGCT
>APFE030867762.1:16869-32862 GCA_000404065.3 Pinus taeda
AACTATCAACACTTCCTTGCAAATTACAAAATTCCAGCCTCTAGATCTCTCAAATGAGGGATCCATTTATAGATGTGTGCAAGGGTGTGAGTCATCTCTGGGGTTTTGATTAGTGTCATTCCACTTATTGTTTTTGGTTCCACTTGGAGATTTCTTGGATCTCTTATTCATCCTTTGGTGAATTTAGAGAGGCAAGTGTCATAGGAGAAGTTTTTATAAGATTCCATGAGCATCCACTTAGAAAACTATCTTGGACATTTTCCAATCCTCGCTCATCGCACCCTACAGAAGGCCTCATTAGTATGCATCACACCTGGCTAGTGTAGGAGTCAGTATGCATCACACCCTGATAGTGGAGCAGTCAATATGGTCCTGTTTTGGCTAGTTCTCGATGGTTTTTCAGGTGGAACTTTTTGGGAATGATGTAATCAGTTGACCATGATCCTTTAGGGTATGAAAAAACACTGTTAGGGGTTAAAGAGCCCTAGTTTATCAACATATAAGATTGGGGTTGTAGTGCCCAAATATGTATATAACACTTGGTAATGGTGTAAGGATCATAGCAGAGTGGTCTAAGCTTCCGATGGGCTCCAGTAAAGGGTTCTTTCTACAAATGCAACCAAAAAATTTCACCCACCTAAAACTTGTGTGACACCTAATGTTTATTATGTTGTTGCTTATACTTGGCTTTTTACTTCTCTAGGATGTCATGAACCTATTATCGGATGTGTTAGATGTGTTCAATAAATTTGGTTGCTTTATTAGCCTCAGAATATACATGTGTGGATTATGTTTGTGTAGTCGCATGAGGCATGGCAACATCAATCAGACACAACAATTGAAATCCTAGACCCACTTGAAAGAGACTGCGACCGGTCGAGCTATGGAGAGCTCTATTATAACTGTGCTACACATAGGGAAGACTCTCATCCTTGGTTCATCGATGCTTGGATTTTTACATGCAGAGTATGTGCACTATCATTCTACTGACGACCTTTGTCTCACCATCAGTCTAGGGATAGAAGGTAGTCGACTTAATGAGCTTAGTGTCCAATAGTGCCCAGAGGCTTAACCAAAATGTGCTTAAGAACCTGTTATCCCAATCTGATATAATGGTATGTAGGATCCCAAAATGTAGCCATACTTTTTCAAAGAAGAGTTTGGTAGTTTCCTCTGTTGTGATACTCTTCTTGCAATCCGCGAATATAGCCCTCTTAGAAAATCTATCCACGACAACAAATACACAGTCATTACCATGCCTAGTAGAAGGGAGGCCAGACATATAGTCCATGGATATGGATTCCCATGGCTGACTAGGAGTTGGAAGAGGAGTTTACAAGCCTTTCTTCTTTATGGTTGGCTTGGCAATGGCGTAGGCAATATAGGATCTGATATATTTCCCAACATTCAGATAGAGTTTGGGCCAATAAAAGTACTTTTGTGGGACAACCACAATTTTCTCGACACGAAAGTGTCCTACGACCCGACTGTAGTGCGCCTTCCAAATAAACTTGGCATGCTCACTTGAAGCAACACAAAGGTGGCCCAGGTAGAATAATAATGCATCCTGGAGGTGGAAATCAAGATCTTGCTTTCCATCTACTAGCATCTAGTATGTGGAGGCGACCTCTGGATCATTTTTGTATAGTTGCAGCCATCCATAGTTCTCGTGGCCATAAGAGTTGAGAACAGTAGTTAGTGCTGCAATTGGGGATCGGTTGAGGTAGTCTACAACATTATTGGTGCTTCCCTTTTTTTATTTAATGTTCAAGTGGAATTTTTTCATATATTTATACCAGTTCCGATGGCAATAGTTCTACAACTTCCCTTGTGTCTATATAAACTGAAGAGGTTGGTGATCAGTGTGAATGATCGTCTCCTTCCCCATAATGTAATGCTTCCATTGCTAGTAAGCCTGCCTAATGGAATACATCGCTTTATCATATGTGGGGTACTTCCTAATTGTATTGGAAAGTGTCTCACTATGATAGGCCACTGGATGCCCATGCTAGGTGAGGATTGTACCAATAACATAGTCCGAGGCGTCTGTCTCCATTTAAAATGGTTGTTGTAGGGCTAGCAATGTGAGTACTGGTGCAGATTAGAGTTGATGATTTAAGTCAATGAACACCTTCTATTAGGACTCGAACCAGGAAAAATTTTCTTTTGCTCCACCCTTAGTAATCTGACTCAAAGGCCAAGTGATATGGGAGAATCCCAATACGAACCTCCGATAAAAATTTGCAAGGCCCAAAAAACTATGAAGCTTCTTTAGAGTGGTCGAGGCTGGCCAATCCTGAATGACTTGGATATTAATCTGATCCACATGAATGCAACACTCATCTATGATGTAACCCAAATATTGGACTTGGCTCATGCCAAAGGTGAATTTCTCCAAGTTGGCACATAGTTTTTGGTACCGAAGGGTTTGAAGGACATGCCGAATGTGTTGCAAGTGTTCTTCCCAACTCTTGCTAAAGATGAGGATGTATTCTAGATAAACAACAAAATGAGCTGGTGAAGGGCTGAAATATGTCATCCATTAGCCTCATAAAAGTAGTATGGGCATTTTTCAACCCAAAGGGCATAACCAACCATTCAAAAATGCCTTCGTTGGATTTGAAGGAAGTCTTCCATACATATCTAGGCTCTATTGGAACCTGGTGATAGCCATAATTTAGATCGATATTGCTTGAATACTTTTCCTATTTGAGTTGCTCCACAAGGTCATCAATCCATGCGATTGCATACCTGTTCCTGACAATTATTTTGTTTAATGCCCAATAATCAATGCAGAGCCTCTAGGTCGCATCCTTCTTCTGTACAAGTATAATTGGGCTCCCACAGGGTGAGGAACTTGGTTGTATGTGCCATTTTTGCAACAACTCCTGGATTTTCCACTTGATCTCTTCATTTTCCAGAATAGAGTGGCGAATATCATCCCATTGGGTAGAGGTGTTCTGAGGGTTAGATACATCAAATGCTTGACCTGACAGTGTAAGGGTATCCCTATGGGTGAGGAGAAGATGTCCTTGTATTCTTCCACAACTGTATCCACTTGCTTCTACTGTGTGGAGGAACCCTTCCTGGGGGCCATGGATGTGTCTAAAATCTTCCCCTTACATTGAGAGTGAATCAAAAAGAAAACAAATTTTCCAGTCTGGGAGATGACCTTACTGCATTGCTTAGCAAAGATCAAAGAGATAATAACAGAGTAGGGTCTAGACTCATATACAACATGTCACTTCCACAAGTATGGTTGTCCTAGTAAGACATCACAAACTTCAAGAGTAGAAACATCACACAGGGTCTCATCCATGAAGGGCTTGATGTTGTATGGAAAGTGACACTGTTGGTCGACACAAAGATATCATCCTCGGTGAAACTACTCGATGGTGTATGGCTGCAGATGTGCTTAAGTTGGTAGGCTCAACCACTTCACGACCTTTGCTGAAATGAGGTTCTTTTGGCTCCTGTTTTTGACAATGAACTGTAGTGAAGAACCATTCACCCACATCTGTGAGTGGAATAGGCTCAATATTTTGGATGTTAGTGGTGGCCATAGTGGCACTAGGCTATGCATCAATGATTTTCTTCCCTTTGTCATTCCCCTTGTCTATTTTTGACTCAGAGTCAAAAGTTGCATCTGACTCCGAAGCCTTCAGCTTAGCCACTAATGACTGTGTGGCCCAACATGCACTTGTGTTGTGAGTGGAGATCTTATGGAACTAACACCAGTTTCCCATGGCATTCTTTGTCTTTATGGTTTTGTTCTTTTATTGCGACTTCAGTGATTTATCTGGGGTTGCCCCATCTTGGCTTGCCACTTTGTTTTGTGGTTTGGGGACACCTTTCCCTTGCTTCGGATTCACAGACCCAAAGTCTCACTTTTTCTATTTAAACTTCTGCTCAATCTTGACAGCGTATTGGTACATTGTGCCAAGCGAGGAGATTTCCAGGAAATCCATCTCATCTTGGATGTACCTATGTAGGAAACCATGGTACTTGAGTACCAAATGTTTCTCAGAATCCTTGATACCCAACTTTGTGCGATGGGTATGGAAAACATTGGTAAACTCTAGCGCATCTTTGTCCCTTCCATGCCACAGCATGTTCCACTTTATGTATTTATCCTCATATCTCCCGACAGGGTAGGATTGATCCTTGATGGCGTCTCGAAACAAATTCCAGGTGGGTGCAACCAAAAAGAGTGAGGGTGCACTTTCATCCTTCTTCTCCCAGTTGGTTTCCCAACAGTCCTTGACATGGGGGGTGGCTTTGAGAACTACAAAAGTAATATTTTCCTAAATGGAAAAGTCATGAATAGAAAAATATCCTTCTAGAAAATGTAACCATTTATCCATGGTGTCTACATCTATCTCACCCTCAAATATGGGGATGTCAAAGTTAACTTGTACCTTAAAGGGCGTGGTGTTTCTATAGTAGCTGCTAGACGAGGATGCGTTACCCTTAAGTAGCTGCTGAAGGATTTGGGCAAAGTTGTCCATCATCGAGTTCCTTTGTCGCTTGAGGGATTCTTCAAGCAATATTTTAAAAGGATCTCCTACCCCCTCATCTTTCTTCTCTTCTTCCATGGGAGGCCATCAAGATTTGCAAGATTGGTCTTGAAAAGTTTCGACCATTTTGAGCCCTAACTCCTTATATCCCAACCTCGTTTGGGACATGCAAAGAAAAACTAAGAACGAGCAGACCGCTTTGATACCACTGATGTGAACTTAAACATGAACACAAAAAATTACAGATATAACTATAAATACATAGATGCAACAGAACTAACACTTCATTTCATTAATATCAAATACTGAAATATGCTTACAAACAGAATGGAAATAAGTCTAGCTCACACGATGGTAGCTTATCTCTGAGAAGAGATGTGGCAGCTACATCCTCTGAATTATGTTACAATGAGGCTCAAGGGCCTATTTATTATTGAAAAACATGATAAAACCCTAAACAACCAAAACCATAAACCCAGGAGATGCAAAGCCAAGAGTTTGTGGGCCTCATTGGGGTTGGTTGGGCAGCCAAATTCCTAGGGTCGTAACTTGGTCATATTATCTCTGTTTGGCGTGTACAATACCTTTTGGAAAGGTCTCTCTAAGCACTACATGATTTTCCATAGGCCCCTACCCATGGTTATGGGCATGTAGTGGACCTAAAAAAAACATTATTTAGGGGGTCAAAACTGCTCTAGAAGTTCAGGACTTGAAAAATTGCTAAAAATAGTAAATGTTGAAGGAAACAAATGAAACTGACTGGAGGTCTAGGTGGAATAGGTGGGTGGCCACCAATATCCACTTGGATCAAATAGAGCCATTTTATTGGGGATTTCCACTTGTTTAACATATGCCAGCAACCATAACTTTTCTATCTCTGATTGTCGATTGGCCCTTCTATTCAACCATATCCCTTGCTCCTCGATCTCATCGTGACTGCGTGCTAGCCCTTGTATCAGAGCCCTCTAATCGGTAATTTCTTAAGGTGGCCAATGTGCCAACCATTGCAAACCTCTGATCGCTAATCGCTAGTGTGACGTCATCACTGCCACGTGGCATTCCTGAGTGGTAACACATGTCACTAGAATATGGCCCATTAGGCCACCTTAAAAAACCAAGACTTCCTGCCACCTGTCCCTCCATACTGCCACATCATGCTGACATCAACTGCCACTTGGCATTATTAGAACCAATCGGATCCTGTCATGTGTCCACATCGGAGCTCATCTATGACTGCCATCTATCCTTATCAGACCCAACAGGATGCCTCCACATGTCTTGCCTACTCTAGTTTTTCAACAAATCCCTTTTTATTTCCCTTTTTGGCCTTCCTGGTGATTTAATGAAGAAACCTCAATCCCTACTTATTCAACTCAATTGACATTCGTTGATCGGTAGTTTCCCAATTCTTTTCACCTATGAAAATGTTGAACGTCGATCGCTGATATGGCATTGTCCTCCAACACACAGGATCACAATTCCCTAATTGGCGAGTTGCCTTAGTTTTTGTGCCACATCTTAGCACCTCTAAACACCGATATGTGATATGTCGGGACCTCCCACATGTAGGATCTCTAGTTGCTAATTGGTGAATTGCATTCGATGTGTGCTGTTCCTTAGAACCTCCAAACGTCGATATGCGATATGTCGGGACTTCCGATCCTCGATCTCTGATATTGCATTGGAACTTTGATGCTGCGATATGAGATGTCACTAATCACTAATCAGTGATTTTCTTCCACTATTTACCACACCTTTAATCATCCAATTGCCAATTTTCAGTTCGACTTGTGTTAGAAGGACACAAACTCATTTTCCTTTGCATTCTCTTTTGGAGAGGCATAATGTACACTGGATCTAGCTTTTGATCCAGAAGTCCATTATGGAAGTTCCACATACCGTTGGAAAGCATATTTTGAGCACTAGACAATGGAGTGGGTCTAATTGATATTTGCACCTATATGGAACCTCAAGGAGGGATCCAAAGTATCTGCACAACTGAAATCACAACCACCAAGCCATGAAGTCCAATCATTAGATTGAGCCTTGTTTGACATCAATTCCAAAACTTACACAACCAACCACCTATATACCATCAAATGTACAATAATATCCCCCTTCAACATTGGTGGCAACACTGCAGAAACCTCCTAAGGTTGGCATGGTCTGATTTTATTCCAATCTTCTCCCCCTTTGACATTAGTGGCAAAGAAAACTTCACTTGAACTCCCCTTGAACCAATACATCCTACTCTCCCATGAATTTCACTCGCTGGTTAGTTACCACCACCTACCAATGAGAGGGAGGATTCACAATGCCTATCTACTGCCTAAGAGACTTAAATAGTTCCCTTGCCAGTGGCTTGGTAAAGATATCTGCCAATTGCTCCTTAATGGGTAAATCTACAAATTTGCCAATGTTGGCTACAACTTGTGCCCTAAAGAAATGATACTTGATAGGAACATGCTTGGTTTTTGAATGCATGACTGGATGTTTGGAGATGCTGATTGCACTTATGTTGTCACACATGATTAGAATGGAATTAGATAGCTCTAGCTATATATCCTTTAAGTTTTGGTTCATTCATAGAATTTGTGTATAGTAGGTAGCAACATCAATATATTCTACTTCAACAGTCGATAGAGAGATAGAGCCCTATTTCTTACTGACCCATGGCACCAAGCATTCACCCAGAAATAAGGTTGCACCATAAGTACTCTTCTTGTCATCAAGACTTCCAACCCAATCTGCATTTTTGTAGGCCTTCAAATTGAAGTCTTCACTCCTATCATACCACATTACATACTCTATTATACCTTGAAGATATTTGAAAATCCTCTTAACTGCAACCACATGACTTTCTCATGGATAAGCTTGAAACTTGCCACAATTCCCATTGCTTGCTTGATATCTAGCCTTGAAGCTATCAGATACAGTAAGCTTCCTATCATCGACCTGTATTCCGTCTAATGTACCTACAACATCACATCTTCTTTGCACAGTTTATAACCTGTCGTCATGTGTGTGCTGATAGGTTTGCACTATTCCATTCTAAATTTCTTTAGAGATTCCTTGAGATATTTGGATTGGGATATAAAAAATCCTCGTGGAGTCTGAGTAATTTGTAGACCCAAGAATAAGGACAACTCACCAATCATGGACATTTCAAACTCTGTTTGCATGCAATTTTCAAACTGATGCCCCAACTGCTTGACATCGCTTCTAGATATTATGTCATCCACATACACAACCACTATCAGTAGATGATCATCTTCATATTTTACATAAATATTGTTTTCAACTAAGCCTTTCTTAAACCCTTTTTGTTGGAGATACTTATCCAGCCTTTCATACCAAGCTTTGGGGGCTTGTTTCAAACCATTCAAGGCCTTGTTCAGTTTGCATACAATCCCTTCATCGAAGGAAAGTAGAAATCCTTTAGGTTTCTCAATGTAAATCTCCTCTTCTAAATATCCTTTGAGAAAGGTAGACTTCACATCCAGTTGATATTCTTTGATGTTCTTATGAATGACAAGAGCAAGAAATATTATTATGGCTCCTAGTCGGGCTACTGGTGCAAAGGTTTCTTTGAAATCTACCCCTTCTATTTGGGCATACCCTTTGTAGACCAACTGAGCCTTGTTCCTTATTACTTGACCCTTTTCATTCAATTTTTTCTTGAAAACCCACTTGGTTCCAATAACATTTTTCTCTTTCAGTCCTAGAACAAGCTCCCATGTGTCATTCTTTTCAATCAAGTCTAGTTCTTCATTCATGGATTTCACGCAAAACTTATCTTCACTTTCTTGACAGAGGTTCTTGGGTTCTATATGTGATATTAGAGCCAAATTTGCATGACTTGTACTTCCCACAAGTTTCCTTCTAGTCTAGACACCCTATCTTTGATCTCCAAGAATCTGACTATCAGGGTGTTCCTTCTGTAATACCTGGATGGTATTTTTGACCTTGAAGACGTGCTTTCTTCCTCACCTTCATTATCTGATTTTTTTTTTCATTCAGATCGGCGGCCCTCAAATATGAACTTTCTTCATCATGTGAGTTCAAATTACTTTCAGAGGGTTCAGGTTGTGAGCCTACTTCATCAACTACTATGTCAATGCAATCCTCAATCTTCCTTGTCCACTTTTTGTAACATTTGTACCCTTTTCTTTGAATATAGTATCCAAGAATTATTCCTTCATTAGCGTGCGAGTCAAACTTCCCAAGGTTATTTTCACTTATTTTAATGAAGCACTTTCTCCCAAACACCTTGAGGTGTTTAACTGATGTAGGTCTTCCCTTCCATAACTCATAGGGAGTTTTTTCACTATTAGGCTCGAGATGAGTTCTATTTGACAAGTATATTGTTTCTTGAGATACTTCTCCCTAGAAGTTGTGAGACACTCCTTGTTCATCTAACATCGCTCTGGCCATTTCCTGGATTATTCTGTTCTTCATCTCCACTAGTTCGTTTTGCTGATGAGTTCTGGCCACTAATTACTACCTCCTAGCCTTTCTCTTCACAGAATTCCTCAAAATATCTTGAGGTGAACTCCCCCCCTCTATCTGATCTTAAGCATTTTATCTTAAAATGTTTCTCATTCTCTACTTGAACCTTAAACTTCTTGAAGTGCTTAAATGATTTTGAATTTTATTTTAAGAGAAAAATCTAAGTAGCCCTAGTGAAATCATCAATGAACATAAGGAAATACCTCTCTCCTTTTGAATTTGTTTCTCTAGTTGGGCCACAGATATATGTGTGAATAAGCTCCATATGCTTGGATGAATAGAAATCGTTCGATTTGAAATGAGTCCTAGTCTGTTTGCCAAAATGACATGACTTGCAGATGGTGTTATCAGGCCTATAGAACCTAGGCAATCCTTTCATTGTGCCTATATTGTTTATCTTTATCAAGTTGTCAAAATTGAGGTGCCGAGCCTTTTATGCGACAACCATGCTTCACTTGTTTCACTCAAATAACAACTGACCCTTGAATCGTCGAACACATATACGTTATTCTGAGTCCTGATTTCCTTTCCCACTAGTTTTCCATCCTTTATACTATGGATCTCATTGTCTTTAGATCATAAGGTCACATCATAGCCATTGTCACATGTCTGGGTAACACTGAGTAGATTGTGCTTGAGAACTTCCACATACAACAAATTTTGTGCTTCTGTCTTTTGATCAGGACTAACCACGCCTTTTCCCTTAATTCTTGCTGAAGCGTTGTTTCCAAAAGTGACATTGCCTCGTCTGCCTTTTTCTTTGAGTGATAAAAATTTTCTTTTTTCCCCAGTCATATGTTCAGAACAGCCACTATCCAAATACCATTTGTTTTCTTTATCATGAGCTAATAAGGCAGTCCACATGGCATGCTCTTTTTGGTCTTTAGTTTCCAACTTCCTTTATCCTTTTGGATATGTTTCTGTATGTCATTTTGAGCCTTAGAAAGATTTTCAAACTTGCTTCTATACTAACTAGCCTTGTGCCCAAAATTATTACTTTTAAAGCATTCCACTTAACTTTGTAGGGGAGATAAAACATTTTGATTCCTAGGAGAGGAATCTTCAGATTTAGTAGTCTGGTGTGTATTAAATCTGATATTTTCATCTCTTTCAACTTTACCCTTCTAAAATCAATGGCTTTCTATCCAAATATATGACACTTATAGCAGTGACCATAAAACAAATATGCACACCTATTTTTAAAAGCATTGTGAGATTAAGCAGGAAAATTCCTTGGCCGAATGACTGATTCGTTCGTTTTCCATTGACAATCTCCTCTTTGTTTAGCTACTCTCTTGTCTTCATGAACTATTTCATGATTCTTCCTCTTAAGATTCTGTGGTTCTTCAACTCCATGGACCTAAATTTGTCTTCTTCTTCCGAATAGAATATCCCAGACCAATTCTGATTCCTGAGGGCCTTTGACGATTCATGATCCGAATTAGTCTTCTTGTCCCTTCAACAAATTTCTCATTTAGACCCTTTTCGGTGTTCCTTCCTAAAGATCAATTCTTAGAGAGATAACCTCTGCTACAAGACACTGACAAATTTCTTCCCGTTTTTGAATCATATCTTAAAGAACCTCTTTCTTCCATCTGGCCTCCTCCAGCTCAACTTTCAAATACATAAAATCATCTTTACATATTTTTGAGTTTGTTTCCCTTTTTAACTTGAGAAACTCCTATTTAAGCTGTTTTTTCTCCTCTTTTAGTCTCTCTCGGTTTCCTTATTCTCCTTTCAACAGAAGAGCTAGACTATCCTTGCTCTTGATAGCTTCTTCAAGGTTTTCTTTCTGATAGGAAAACTCCTCGTTATCAAAATCATACATTTCTTCTTCTGCATGCTATAGCTATTCCTTTAACTGCTTATTTGTCTTCCTTTCTTTCTTCAACTCATCAAGGGCACTAATGAGTTCCACTTCAAGGTCTACCACTCCTTCCTCTTCTTCCTCTTCAGATTCCATAATACCTAGTTTCTTGGAGTTTGTTTCGAGGGCTATAAGAAGATACTTATTTGACACATTTTTTGATGAGTCTTCATAGTCTAATTCTGATGCTGAGCTATCCTCTTTGGAATAGAACCCCTTCTTCATGTAGAGTTTTTTCTTGTTATGTGTCTGCGACTTATTTCTAAATTTTAGATCTTCTTCTCTTTTAGCTTTTCCTTTGCAAGGGAATTTGGAAGAGAAATGTCCAACACTTCCATAGTAAAAACACTTAAAGGGCAACTTCCCTTTATATTTACCGGAGCCATGCTTTAGTTTTTTGGCTAGTTGAGCCAGCTTCTGATCAGATTCACTATTAGAGTAGTCTTGATGAACTTGAGCTCCTTTCCCTTAATGGATACTCTAAATGTTACTTCCTTCAGTTCATATTTATCCATTCCTACACTCATCTCATAGGCCGTCAGAGTACCATGTAGATGTTCCATCTTGAGATCCTTTAAGTTAGGCATTTCCTCAATAGCTGAGATTTCAACATTAAACCTCATGGGTAAATATATCAATACTTTCTTAATGATTATCTCCTCATTGACTTCTTCACCTAGTCCTCTAATCATACTAACCACTTCATCAACTATGAGGAAGTATTATGTTATGCTTTCATTTCAGTCACCTTCAAGCTTTCAAACCTCATTTTGAAAGTCTGAATTTTAGCTTGCTTGAGTTTGTCATCCCCTTCATGGCATTGGTTAATCTTTTCCCACATTCCGTAAGCAGACTTACAATGCATAACTTTCAAAAGTTTTGATTGACTAACACCAGAAAGAATATCATCCTTGTATTTACCATTGCACATATACAATTTCTTTCCATTTGCATTAGTGGGGGGAATATCAGGGACACTGTAGTTTACTAGTACTGAGGTCCAAACATCTACCCCCAGGGACATAAGATATGCCTCTATTCTTACTTTCCAAAAATCATAGTTGGATCCATCAAATACCGATACCCTAATTGAGTAAAATACTTGACTCTCTTTCCTATTAATAATTCCTTATGGATCTACCTTCCAGTGTTAATTAAACAGTTGTTGAAGGAACTTAGTTGCGATACCAATTGTTGGAATAAGGAATTACTGAGAGTGGGGGGTGCATAAGTAATTTATGAACTATTAATTTTATTTTATTACTATGCTTATAGTTCTTTCTTATGCTCTTTCATATGTGAGAGAGTTCATTCATGAAACAATAAATCAATAAATTTTTAGACACACATACTCAACTAACAATCTCATGAGTAGGACACATTTGACACAATGCTTTCACATGGAAACCTAGTGGGAAAAAAACACCAATTTGTTGTTTGTTATATGATGTAATTTAAGCACCCACTTAATTACATTTGTTTGTTTGAGAGCATCCACTCATTGGTGTTGGAAATAATACTGATAGGGGGGGGTGAAATAGTATTAGAAAATCACTAAATTTTTCATTTCCATACTTAGATTCATATACGCTACTTCAGTTAAGGGAACCCGCGTGTACACACAACTATGTTTATTGCAACTAGCGTATATTAGTAAACTTATGATTCAATTAATTGATTATATGTTGATCTTTAATTAGTGCATCAGAACTTCATTAACCATATGAACAATAAATAGGTGCAGTAAAACAAAACAGATCATCACACATAAGAAGCACACATGAACACCATGATATAAGGTGGAAACCCAATGCGGGACAAAAACCACCTGCTACTGTTTTCTTAAGATAAGAAAAACTTTTTTACAATCTTGTACTAGCACAGACGCATACCAGTACACAGTCACCCACCTGCAGAAGGCTACAACCTTCTCTTATTCTCTAGCTACTACTGGAAGGGAGCTACAACCCCTTAGATCTTGTACTAGCCGATTCGTTTACTAGTACGTAGGCGCCAGCCTACTGAAGGCTACAACCTTCTTGATTCATCACAACACCATAATATGACAGCCACGTTTCATCTAATTTTCATACTGGACCCATCAACAACATTGAAGCACAAAATCAATCACCACTGCAATACAACCATCAACTACACTTGCATCATTCATTTCTGAATCACCGAACACTAAATCAATGAAACCCTGTCAACAAAACACAGTCACCAGAACATAGAACTCTGCAACACCAACCAAATCCAACTGCAACTTCAAATATCATATCTCACAATGTATATGCTACTATGATGAACCAAACCAGTGTGTATACGTGCTTTTATGAAAGCCAACCCGTGTACAGATCTGCAAATATTTACTCATAACTTTGCAGCTATTCCAAACATCAGTCATACCCATATCGTAACATTTATACAATAAAACATGCGTCAAGAATTCAGATCTAGTCTATCCATGATCAAAGAACATAATGATAATGAATTCCAAGCCTTATGATCTTGATCTATCATCCATCATCAACCGCATAGGTGCATCCTTTGTTCAGATCAAGCAAAGCATCACAAACCCATAACCAACATACTAGATCTCACACTTCATCAGATATTAAATCCTTGCACCCTTGCACATTGGCCTAATGATATTTTTATCCTTATATAGGTTTAGGCTCCTCTCAATACCATGGTCCAAAACCACGTAGGACTAATACCTTGGACCCAATATCTAGGGTTAATACCTCAGACCAAATACCATGGACCAAATACCACGAACCAAACTTAGTTTTCTGACATGTACGCACCTTTCCTTCTTTGAAAGTGCGTGTGTACGTTATACATGCCCTTGTATATAGTGAACCTATGTGTATACACTACTTGGTATATAGTGAACCTACGTATATACGCGACTTGGTATATAGTGAACCTGCATGTGTACACGACTTGGTATATAGTGAACCTGCGTATATACGCGATTTGGTATATAGTGAACCTGCGGATACCTTTCTTTCTTCATTCTGTGAGTCTGAAATGTGATCTGTCATCTGAGTGAGTTGCCATCAAGGACAACACTTGTGTCATACCTGTATCATAATGCCAACAATCTCCCCCTTTGGACTTGATGGTAACAACCACACCAAGTCACTCTCCCCCTTTGACATCAAGGGAAAAGGGCGGATCAAGATATTCTCTCCCTTGATATACATTCTGCTATCCATACCCCCCCGAGTACATGCTGAAATCTCTGATTGAGCTCCCCCTTTGTACATGCCAAGATGTACCAATCCGTCCATGCTCCCCGTGAGCACATGCTGAGTCTGCAAAAATAATTTTCAAGAGAATAACATGACTCTACAACTCGACTAAGTGACTATGACCTTCCTATCACCAATGACTCATACATACATCAATCTCCCAACCAAGTGGGGATACACAATTTTAACTCATCCACCCAACCAAGTGGGGATATACCAAATGTTTATACATGATTGAAATAGACATTATTACATCATCCTTCCCATGCAAAGTGGGGTTACAAATTGGGTCTTTTCATGACCTTTACATCAGATGATATACATGACTTTTATAACAATGACCAACAATCTAAACAAGACCATGATAGTCATCAGCAACTATTGTACACCATATATGATCTGCACCATAAGCATCTATCACTAGCATCCAGACCTGTAACCTACAATCCATTCTCTTGGCCAATCAACAATCAATAGCAAGATGTATCAATAGGAATCATGACCAAAGACTTCTAACCATAATGCCAACAATTATGAATTATTCGAAGCATATGCTCCCCCTAAACCTGTGCAAACCAACATATACCATGACCAAACCATATCAGACCTCTTTTCTTGAGTATGTTCTGCTACTTTTTCTTCAGAGCTCCATATATGCAACTTTGCAGCCTTTAATTCGCATATACACGCAACTTGTCTTCATGAAACTTGCATATGAGATTTAGAACATTGAGGTTCTACACTTTCAGCTCCCTCTGAGTCTGTCATGTATGTATACTCTACTATGCCACATCTTTCTGACTGTACTTCCTTTTTCTTCCATATCTTCAACTGTGATGATGTTTTCTCCTTTTGGTATGGTGCCCATACTTTGTTCCTGCATTCCTTTGCTATATGTCCAATATTGTTACATGCATAACATCTTACATGTTTTATATTCCTTCTGTAGCAATCGATATCTTTGTGACCAAACATATTGCAAGAAAAACAATATCCCTTAAAGTACCTGGAATGTGATGATCTTTTTGTGTGATGGTCTTGAACCATTCTACTTCTGCATCTGGCTGGAACATGTCAAAAATTATGACATACTTAAAATTCAACATTATTCATTGGAGGAAATAATCGTCTATCACTTCCATATTTAGGAGCAAAAGATTTTCTTCAAAGAAAGTCTCATCTCCTTGTGGAGAATTTCAGATTTTGCATTAGAGTTCCTTGGCTCACCTTGTGAGCTAGATTCACCTTCAACAGATTCATAAAAACCAAGACCAGTTTTGATAGCAAGTGGCCTTCGACTACTAAGAATATCATCCAAAATCTTAGTACTATCATGAAATCATAATAGTTTATCTTTTTCTTCTAATTTACCTTTCAAGATATTTACCTCAACCTGATGTTGTTCTTCCTTTTCAAGATATCGCTTCTTCAAGATTTGTTCAGACTTTCTTCCTCTTCCACTTGTTGTCTTAGTTTGAGAATCTCATTTTCTTGTTCTTCATTCTGTTCCTACAGCGTTTGACATACTCTGAAGGCACACTCCAGCTGAGCTTTTAAGTTGATAACTTCTTCTTTGAGGGAACTCTCCCTTTTGTTAAATAGATCTTGTTGATCTATGAGTTTATCTGATGCTTCATTTGCTTGCTCATCTTCAATCTGAGATGATTCAGAATCTGAATACTTGCTTCCACTTAACGACAGACTATCATTGTTCCTTTTAGCTATCTTCCTGACGCTCTTTCTTTCCCATTGTTCTACAGATCTCCTTCAAGCAATCAAGCTTCTACCAAAGGACCTGCTTTGATACCAATTGTTGGAAATAATACTTGGGGGGGGGGGG
>APFE030867762.1:33279-43944 GCA_000404065.3 Pinus taeda
GGGGGGGGGGGGGGGGGGGGTGAATCAGTATTAGCAAATCACTAACCTTTTCATTTCCATACTTAGATTCATATACGCTACTTCAGTTAAGGGAACCCACGTGTACACGCAACTGTGTTTAATGCAACTTGCGTATATCCAGTGAACTTATTATTCAGTTAATCCATTATATGTTGATCTTTAATCAGTTCATTAGAACTTCATTAACCATATGAACAGTAAACAGGTGCAGTAAAACAAAACAGATAATCACACATAAGAAGCAGACATGAACACCATGATATAAGGTGGAAACCCAATGCGGGACAAAAACCACCTGCTGCTGTTTTCTTTAAGATAAGAAAAACTTGTTTACAATCTTGTACTGGCGCAGACCCATATCAGTATGCAGGCACCCACCTGTAGAAGGCTACAATGTTCTCTCATTCTCTAGCTACTACTGGAAGGGAGCTACAACCCCCTAGCTCTTGTACTACCCGATCTGTTTACTAGTATGTAGGCGTTGGCCTAATGAAGGCTACAACCTTCTTGATTCATCACAACACCATAATATGAAGGCCACGTTTCATCCAATTTTCATACTGGACCCATCAACAACATTGAAGTACAAAGTCAATCACCACTGCAATACAACCATCAACTACACTTGCATCATTCATTTCTGAATCACCTAACACTAAATCACTGAAACCCTGTCAACAAAACACAATCACCAGAACACAGAGCAGAACACAGAACTCTGCAACACCAACCAGATCCAACTGCAACTTCAAATATCATATCTCACAATGTATACGCTATTATAATGAACCAAACCAGTGTGTATATGCACTTTTACCAAAGCCAACCAATGTACAAATCTACAAATATTTACTCATAACTTTGCAGCTATTCCAAACATCAGCCATACCCAGATCATAACATTTATACAATAAAACATGGTCAATAACTCAGATCTAGTCTATCCATGATCAAAGCACATAATGATAATGCATTCCAAGCCTTATGATCCTGATCCATCATCCATCATCAACCCCATATGTGCATCCTTGGTTCAGATCAAGCAAAGCATCACAAACCCATAACCAACATACTAGATCTCACACTTTATCAGATATTAAATCCTTGCACCCTTGCACTTTGGCCTAATGATCTTCTTCTCCTTATATAGGTTTAGGCTTCTCTCAATACAATGGTCCAAAACCACATAGGACCAATACCTTGGACCCAATACCCGGGGTCAATACCTCAGACCAAATACCACAAACCAAACTTAGTTTTCCGACATGTGCACGCCTTTCCTTTTGTGAAAGTGTGTGTGTACGTTATACGTGCCCTTATATATAGTGAACCTACGCCTATACACTACTTAGTATATGGTGAACCTGCGTATATACTCGACTTGATATATAGTGAACCTGCGTGTGTACACGACTTGGTATATAGTGAACCTGCGTATATACGTGATTTGGTATATAGTGAACCTGCGGATACCTTTCTTTCTTCATTCTGTGATTCTGAAATGTGATCTGGCATCTGAGTGAGTTGCCATCAAGGACAACACTTGTGTCATACCTGTATCATAATGCCAACAACTGGAGGCACCAACCCCCTTTGTTTAGCAAGCACCAACTTGCCAAGAGGAACCAACCTCTTAAGTATGCAGGCACCAATCTGCCACAACCACTATTCTACTATTTCATGCAATTTTCAAACTGGAAACAAAGGCATACAATTTTACAAGTAAAATACCAACTAATGGTTATTCACAGATTCAACTTCTGCACTCTTCTTTCTGGACTCACTTGTAGCAGACCTCCTCTTTGATGCACACAACAACACTTCCTCTTTGCTCTCCCTTCATTATCTAGGGATCTCCACTAACTTCATCATACCACTACTCATGTAACACACTGCTTCAATACACACTCACTTCTTTGTGCTATCACACATATGCTCGCACTTCCCCATCATCTCAATGGAGGTTCAGTCTTTTGTTCTAGTGTTTCATTTGGCTCAATGTAGCCACTGTAACCATCAATTTTTCCCAAAAATGGCACCCCATTCTTTTGTTGTTTCACGCTTTTTCCAGTTGTGTCGTTGCATTAAAGTCATAAGAATGGGTGACGATCACTTCTTTGCCTCACTGTTGACTCTCCATGTTGTGTACTTAATCTCAGTCCCCTTACACATTCCATAGAGACTCCCCATGCATATTTATGGCTCACAAAGATTTAGTTGTACATCCTCATGGAGTCTTTATTCTTCATTTATATTTACATTGTGTGCATGAGAGGCCTTCGACCATCAGCCTTACAGTTCTGCATTCAACACCACAACTACTAATTCATACATCTTTAATGGCTCCATGTACCATCATATCTGAGCTTTTCATTGCAGTGATGTGTAGTGGTGTAACACTATGAAATAGTTGATTCCTGACCTCCGATTATTTCTAGCCCCTTTTGTTTTGAAGGTCATGGAACGTTTATCATAGGACCAAGGGCAATGACCGAGGGATCATCCCCAAGGCATTAACACTTTTAAACCCCCGTCGGGGGATATATTTCCTTTGTTATGCCCTTTTCCTTTGGTTTCATGTTTGTTTCACACAACAATAATGGAGCCCTTTTATCGAGGATTTCCATGTTGCACATATTCTAGCAACCAAAAATCATCGATTATTGATTCTCAATTGGCTGCTCTGTTCATCCCTAGCCCTTGGTCCTTGACCTATTTGTGACCATGTGCTATCCCTTGTATTAGAGCCCTCTAATTGGCAGTTTCTCAAGGTGGCCAATGTGCCAACCATCACAAACCTCCAATTGCCGATCACTAATATGATGTCATTGTTGTCGTGTGGCGTTTCCTGAGTGGTGACACGTGTCACCAAGATATGGCCCATTAGGCCACCTTAAAACACCAGAAATGTCTACCATGTGTCCCTCCATACTACCACATCATGTTGACATCAGCTACCACTTGGCATTATCAGAACCAATTGGATCCTAGCATGTGTCCACATCGGAGCTCATATGTGATGGTCCTAATATGCAATGTCACTAATCGCTAATCGATGATTCACTTATGTTTTTTACTGCACCTTGGATCATCCAATCACTGATTTCTAATTGGACACGTGTCAAAAGGACACCAACTCATTTTCCTTTTCCTTCTCTTTTGGAGAGGCAGAACTTCAACTAGCTCTAACTTTTGATCCAAAAGTCCATTATGGGACTTCCATATACCATTGGAAAGATTATTCTAAGTACTATCCAATGAAGGGGGTATGTTTGATCTTTGAGCCCATATGATACCTCAAGGAGGTCTCCAAATTATATGCACAATTGAAATCACAACCACCAGGGCATGAAGCCCAATCATTAGGTTAAGCCATGTTTGACATCAATGCCAACACTTACACAATCAGCCACCTACATAACATAAAATGTCAAACACAAATATTTAAAAAAAATTGACTCCTTTTGGGAGAAACTAGACCCTCATAAGAAAAAGAATTTCATTCGGAGCCAAGGGAATGCAATGAAGAATTGAAATTTGAAAAGGTGAACTCTAATCATAAATATTTTCAACATCTATTTAAGTAGAATAGAAGCTCTAAACCAAGCCCTATGAAGTTATGGGTAAGATTGAATCATAGGTTACAATTGTTAGAAGTGTATTTTATTGTGCACAAATTATGAGGGAAGTCGAAAATAGATTTCTCCAAATTCATGCTAGAAGGTCATGCCCAAACGTGGCAGGTATTTTATATCAAATCCCTCATCCTATGGGGAAAGCTACCACTAGCTAAGTCGAAGGTATTCAAAGACCTCCTCAAGTTCCTATTTTACCTTAACATGTATGAAGAAAATAAGAGGATGCCATGATACTAATAGTAATAAAGGTAAGTATAGAGTGTACAAGATTACACTTTAGAATTATAGAAGCAATCCATTTAGTTGGGAATACATTCCAAGATCCCATATATGGTCATAAATTAACTAGTTAGTTCAAATGATAGTCGCATAAGAAGGAAATTTATTTTTTCCAAGCTCGAGATGATAATGAGGGCTACTTGCAAGGCCTATGCATATAATCTAATAACAAAAAGGAAAAAACCAACTGGTTATAAGTAACTATATTAACACGAAGATTCAAATAGAGGTAAAACAAGAAGAAAGGGAAGTGGAAAACAAGAATTTTTTTACCACTACACATGTTTGAAAGTAACCTAACAACAAATATAACTATTGTAGCATTAATTATTACACTAAACAAAAATGTGTGATATTTCATCTCATGTTGAACATCAATAATAGTAAAAAGTAATATAAGAAGAATATTTTTCTATAAGTGGATGTAGATAGAGAGGGAGACATAAGCTCAAATATGGAAGATAAAATTTCTTGCTCGTTGCAAAGGACCCAATAAGTAAGCTTGGTTTATAAATGATTTATCAAGTATTCATCCATACCCTTTAGAGTGTGTAAGAATGTACAACTCAACGTTACTAATCAACACAAGCTTAGATATTTCTAGTAGTCTAAATTGTATTGATGAAGTATATTAAGTCAATGCATTTTTCCTAAATCCTTGCAACATAGTTTTAGTAGTCACAATAAGTCTAAGAGGGATATTGTTGAAAAAATGTAGCAAGAAAGGTTCAATTTGACTTTAGCCTTAGTCAAATTGAGTAAATATAAATTCCACGTCATTAGAAAAACTTGGAGGTAGTTAACTAATGTGACATGGATCCTGTCACTCAATTAACTCAGTAAATTTGAGTTATAGGGTTTGGATTTTAGTTACGCATGTGTGATTGCTAAAATCTAACAATTTATTTCAATGATGTTTAGTTGTGTTTAGCCAACTAACCTCTATCTATTATTGGATTTAGTTGAAGGTGACTAGTGTAGTGGGGCAACACTTTAACTCAAAAAGTTGTTAATTAACTGATCAATCAACCCAAAATAACTAGTGGATGCAAGGAATTAAAGTTTCTTAGATGAAGTGGAGATGACAAGGCAGTGTAACAAGAGTTGTATACTAGCTTGAGTGTAAAGGTGTTGCATGCAGTAAATGACCAATCCTTGGGAATTGCACAATCAATTTGGAGGAAATTCCTAAATAATAAGGGCTAATTTCTTCAGAAACTACACAAGGAAATAGGAGGTTGACAGAGACATAAAGTGGTTAAGTGTTGGCCAAAGGTCTTGAGTCAGTATAGAGAATAGTTACTCTTGCAGGTTACTTAGAGTTTGAGCTAGAAATTGTAATAGGTTCTCTATTCATCTAATTAATTGAAACAAGCTTGAGGGATTTTTGCTAGTTGGGTTCCCCTAGAAATCACTGTGTATTTTTTTTTCTTATTGCATGTTGTTCTAAATTGCGATTTCCATTCTATAGATTAGTAGAGTAGAATTGTGTTTATTGATTTCAGGTTAATTTCTTGAGAAACAATAATTTATATGAAATTTATTCATGGTATCAGAGTTGGATTCACATTATAATAATAATTTCGAGTTTGTTCCTCAAGAAGTTCGAATTTCTGGCTTCAGTGTAACAATTTTTCTTTAGATTCAGGAGAATGGACTCAGATTAGAGTATGCCTTGGAAGGTAGAGCAAATTTCATTTCCTGGAAGGATCACATGGAGGAAGTGCTTGATGAAAATAGATTCTAGGATTATATGTCAAGACATACATTCCAAAACCAGGATTAGTTGATGCCCAAAACCTAGCCCAATGAAAGAAATATGCAGCCAAGGCGAGGAGAATAATATTGTCTTGAGAACTCTATGGCAACTAGATTATGTGATTTCTCTTGCTTTGATAACTCCTTGTGATGTATTTTTACATTACTTGAATACCTTCTTTTTTCCATTGTTATTATTAGTGTTCTCTATCATCAAACAACTACCAAATCATAAAAAACAATGAGACAATAAGGCACAAGATGTAGGCGATTAGCCAAGTCAAAAACCTCTCCAACTGAGAGGGAAACCCATAAGAATTTTTCTCTTCTTATATATAACTTCAATTAATGAATTCGAAGAACTGTGACCCTTGACCAATACCCTCCAAGACCATTTCAATGTTTTCCTTCTTGAATGGCTTCTAGAAACAAACTTTGGCCTTCCAACAACTTCGACCTTGATGCAACTTCAATAAGTTCGACCTAGAAAATTCACAACTTTGACCTAGAAGCAACTTCACAACTTCGACCTTCCATCTTCACAACTTTGACCTTGCAACTTCACAGCTTCAATCCAGCTTCACAACTTTGATGCAACTTCACAACTTCGATGCAGCTTCAAAATTTCATCTTTCCCAGTAACTGTAGAAACCCCAACAAAAGAGAGAGAGAGGCCCAAAACTTCGAACTTGTTCTTCTTCTCCTTCTTCATATTTTTCCAACTTTTATCTTGAGGAGATCGAAATTTCTTGAGTGAGTCCCCAAATGAGGTCAAGTTCCTTCTTATTTATTGGCTTGTGAGGAGTAAAAATTTCTCTCTTTAGGCTTACTTGTCCATTCATGTAGACTGACTTGATATTTGCACCATGACAAGGTTTTGGAGGGTATTTTGACTCAAATAAATTTTCTTTACAATATGTAACATACCCAACTAGTTATTCAATACATGACAATGACTTAATTGACTTTATGACAAACCTAGAATCATTAATGGGTGCTTGACCTAAAATTAAATTTCCCTTGAGCATGAAACCCATGCCTAAAGAATAACATAAAAATCATGATTAAACATGTATTATGAAGACCGAAACTAGTTACATATTTCAACACTCCCTCTTATCTAGGGAGGTACTCATAATCCATACAAGGTACTTGGACATTCTCAATTTGAAAATTTCTCATAAGAAGACTCGGATTGGTAACCAATTTGTTTAGCATCATGTCATCCAACATTTTCACATAGCAAGGCTCTGACTAACAACTCTATCTCTCCACAAGATCAGAGCACAATGCTGACGAGACCAATGATTATAGACACCATCATCATTGTCTATGAATAAACATACACCACCCAAGTGTTCACAAGTTATGTCCTTTCAAGACTATTCTTATCTTGGATTCCCAGTCCTCAAAGAATATTAGTGATCAGAAATTGATCAATGGATGATTAAGGATCCAGAAAAGGATAAAATTCAAAGTTGTTGGATTCAAGTGAAAGTGACACCATCACGTAGAGCTTAGAAAAATGATTCCAATGTAACTTAAACAGGTGAAAACCGATTTCGTATGTGAAAGTTATTCAAATTCAAAGTTTTCAGGGAAAACTCCAAAAAGTCAAATTCAAAGTCAACGGGCATTCAAAAGTCAACGTTGATGTGGTAGCTGAATGGATGTTGACTAGGCACTAATGGGGCACTATTGATTGTATGATTATGTGGTAGTGATGTTGCAACTAACTGTGTATTGACTGGACTAAGCCCTTGGTCCTACCAGTAGGTGCCATGTGTCCCTATTAGAGGAGCCACATGGTGCATTCGAATTCGCTAAAACTTTTGTTAAGATTCTGATGGACTTGATGAGATTTGATCCTGTGACCCCACCATAACTGAACTAAGTTATATCTACTACCAAACCTTATCTATCCACCACAATAATGTACATACACTCCGCCATAACCGTTGCTTTAATTAATCTTCCACTACAACATTTAATTTCTATATATGGTTATATACAACATATGGTTGGGGAGGGGCAAGTCTAGGGCACCCTGCTTCCTTATTATTGTTTAATGTATATAAAAACATAGCCAAAAGCTGTTGTGAATCCAAACAATCGACGGTGACGTCAGGATTTGATCCCCCAACCTCTTGTCTATAAATCAATATTTTCACTAATGCACCAAATGGAGGAGAGGTGACTTTTTATGCAGCAGAGAAGTTTTTGAGCAGGTACAGGCAGTGACACTTCAAAAGTTTGAAGTCACTTTCTAGGAGATCCTGGAAGCCTTTTTCAGAATCGAGAGTTACTACAATGTCCTAAGACAAAGAAGATTGTAGCGATATTGTTCAAGATTGTATCTGAATCAATTTTATCTTATGTATATATGGTTTTGAATATTTTAATATAAAGGCCTCCTCACTGAAGACCAGGGCCCAAAGATATAGGCTTGAAGATAGTTGAACTCCGTTATCAAACTTTTGGTGTCATTTTTGTTATCGAGAAATCTAGTGTCCACACGGAGTTGCTAGTCCCACTAAGACTGGTAGCTATCTTAGAAACAAACAAGTTAAAGCCACTTTTGTTTTCCTTTATGAAAGATAGATAAGAGAGGAATAGAAGGCACCAACCTCAGTCTTGCGCTTGGTTCCTTGTTTGATTCTTCTCTCTTCTGATAGATCTTTGCCGCTTTGCCTTTGTCTACCCAGCTTCAAAGAGCACCTGTGGAATCAAAGCAGGATAGTACTATCCAAGAACAAATATCTATAATCATAAACAATATTGTACCAGATAAATATTGACCATGCAAATATATATACCATTAAACATACAAGAACATGGAGGAAAACTTGAATAGCTTTATTGACATCAAGAAAGAGAAAAGAGGATTACAACCAATTGTTCTGACCCAGCGTCATCCCCTCAGCATAGAAGCCCTTCTTCACCTCATGAAAATCTTAGATCACCCAACTCAATGATTTTCACCAGGAAACCAACAACACTTCCTTACAAAATAGAAGATTCCAGCCTCCGGATCTCTGTGATGAGGGATCCATATATAGATATTTGCAGGGGGTGAGTCAGCTGCTGGGTTTTTGATTAGCGTACTCTCTGATAGTTCTGGGTTCCACTTGGAGATTCATGATCTATTACTCATCCCTGGGCGAATTCAGAGAGGGAAGTGTCATTGGAGAAGGTTCTGAAAGATTCCATGATCCTCCACCTTGCAAACTGTCTCTGCCATTTGTCCTTTCTCTCTCATCGCACCCTACAGAAGGGCATTCCAGTATGCATCACACCCTTTACACTGAGCAGGTGGGATGCATCGCACCCTTAGCACTGAGCAACCTGTATGGTCCAGTTTTGACCAGTTCTGAGCAGTTTTTCATGGAGAACTTCTGGGAGGAGATGTAATCAGCTGACCTTGTCCTTTTAGTGTGTGAAGCAACACTTTTGGGGACTTAGAAGCCCTTGGTTTATGGACATGTATGATTGGGGTTGCAGTGCCCAAAAATGTCTATAACAATTTTGTTAATGTTCTTGCTGTTATATTCTCTGAATTACTGCAATTTCTATTTTCAAGTTCTTATTCTCAATTTCAAGTTTTAAAGCAATTTGAATGGTGTTTTAATAAGTCATGCATTAACACTTTTTAAAAGATAATAAATCACATTTCAATAAGATATCAGATCTAGGATCAATCGATCCTCTATGACTACTATTATATTGGATTCCCTACCAAATCCTCAAAGAGTATTGGATGCCATATGTTTACCCAATCCTCCATTATTTCATCCCAAAGTGAAGACAATAATGATGGGTCTATCTCTCCCTCTCAACTAGGGAGGATATACCCATTCATATAAAGGAATGAACCCATTACTATAAAATGAATGTACCCAAGCTCCCTCTTATCCAAGACCTTTTCCAAACTCCCTCTTAAATAGGGACTTTCTTCCAAGCTCCCTCTTATCCAGGACATTGTCCAAGCTCCCTCATAGCCAGGGACTTGTTTCCAACAACAATTGTCTTCTTCAGTGGATATTTTGGGACTTATAGATGATTTTTTAGCTCCTCCTTTTGATATCATGAATTTAATTTTCATTATTATGGAGTCTTCATCTTGTAGGGAATCATCCATCCATCAATTTCCTTTACAAACAAGTCAGTCATGTCATCCTTCTCTTTATCGGAAAGTGATCATTTTTTCCACATATGGATTTCCTTCATACAAATACCTCTTCCACCTAATGTTTCCTTCAAGATATTCCATCTCTGTGATGAGGGATCCATATATAGATATTTGCAGGGGGGTGAGTCAGCTGTTGGGTTTTTGATTAGTGTCCTCTCTCTAATAGTTTTGGGTTCCACTTGGAGATTCATGATCTCTTACTCATCCCTGGGCGAATTCAGAGAGGCAAGTGTCGTTGGAGAAGTTTCTGGAAGATTCCATGATCCTCCACCTCGCAAACTCTCTGCCATTTGTCCTTTCTCACTCATTGCACCCTACAGAAGGGCATTCCAGTATGCATCACACCCTTTACACTGAGCAGGTGGGATGCATCACACCCTTAGCACTGAGCAACCTGTATGGTCCAGTTTTGACCAGTTCTGAGCAGTTTTTCATGGAGAACTTTTGGGAGAAGATGTAATCAGCTGACCTTGTCCTTTTAGGGTGTGAAGCAACACTTTTGGTGACTTAGAAGCCCTTGGTTTATGGACATGTATGATTGGGGTTGAAGTGCCTAAAAATGTCTATAACAGTTGCCCCCTAAAGCGTGAGGTCGTTAATCTTTTGATGTCGAGTGAAATGCTTTATCATGAGGATCTGAAGTTTTTCTATGTTATGAAACTAGCTCAAGAAAAGATAGAAAAAATAGATCAACACCTTAGAATTCAGCCTCTTCGAGGGGACAACCTCCTTTACATTACATAAATGAACAATTCTTGGATGATACAAATGAAAAGACCT
>APFE030867765.1:0-17914 GCA_000404065.3 Pinus taeda
CATCAAGGACCCACCAAAAGGATATAATTGTGAATAGGAAAGGAAGGGAGCCTCTTGATAAGCCAAGAAAAGGAGAAGAAGATCGAAGCCTTCTACCATTGTTTTCGGGTAATTCTTCTCACACGTGTGATTGCAGCTAGGGTTTGTGTAGTTAGGTATTGCATACCTTGAAGGAGACAAAATAGAGACCAAGGAACAAGCCTATTTTCTACGTGAATTCAAAAGAAGTGTCCAAGACAAGTGAAGGAGAGAATCCTCATAAATCTACCCCAATCACCTTATACCCATGGGATCTCTAAAATTATAAGCACACCAAAAAATGCAAGCATGTAATAAGAGGTTGAAATTGAAGAAGAAGTTGAAAAAAAAGGTGTACGAGTTTGTTTGACTAGTAGTGACTTGGAAGGAATAAAATATCTTGATGAATAATTTTGACATGGTTCTTTTGTCAAGGGTATATGTCTAGGAATTTGTCACTTGGAAACTCTAGAAGAAGAAGAACCCTTGTGGGTTTTCGTCTCAAAGTTGGAGAGGTTTTGGCCCTTGATCATAGGCTATATATTTTGTCCTTTGTATTATTGTTCATTATGGTTTGGTAGTTGTTTGATGAATAAAAGCTCTAATAATAACAACCGAAATAAGAAGCTAATTAGGTGAAGTAAAATTACATGACAAATGTTTATCAAAGAGATAAATAACCCTATGTTTTTGCCCCAAAATTTCTCAATATGGTGTCAGAGCTAAGGTGTCAAGACAAGGAAGGTCAGCTTAAACAAGGTGATCTAGATTTAAATGGGAATGCAACAAATTATAGAGATAACCATAAACACATAGATGCAGTGAAAATAATACTTCATTTTATTAATGTAAAACACTAAAATATGCCTACAAATGGAAATGGAAATAAACCAGCTAGGGCGATGGTAGCTTATCTCTCAGAAGATATGTGGTGGCTACATGCCTCTGAACTATGTTAAAATGAGGCTCGAAGGTCTATTTATTTTTGAGAAACAATGGAAAACCCTAAACATCCAAAAACCTAACCTTAGAAGATGAAACACCAAAGTGTGGGCCCCATTTGGGTAAATTGGTACATCAACTTCTCAGGGTCGTAATGTTTCCATATGATCTCCGTTTGATGCAAATAATATATCGTTAAAAAGATCTATCTCAGAACTACGACTTTGTGAAGATAAACATGAATCCATGGACCCATGTTGCTCCCTTTTTTCCCAAAAGACGTCGTTTAGGGCCTCAAAATGGCTCTGGAAGTTCATGACTCGAAAAACTGCTAAAAATAGTAAACTGTGCTACAATTAAGGAAACTGAAAAGCTCAAAGAAACAATGGTGGGGGTCCAAGTGGACATGGCGAGTGGCCACCAATATCCACCTGAATCATTCCTCCCCCCTTAGGAAGCAATGGTCCCATATTACGTTGAGTTCCTCCATGAGATGAGGAAACTTCTACTGAACTTTCTCCCTGGTCAAGGAGTTGCCCTACTTTGACAACTTTATATAGTTGGATATTCTGCTCATGAGTGTGCTTGATCTATGTGACCATGATCCGATCCATTGGAGCTTATTCCATGCAATCTGGATTCAACTCTCGGGGTGTGAGTTGTTCTACAATGTGAGATGTGTTTAGTAATGGTGGAAAGTATGGCCGAAGGCAGTCAACATTGAACACTAGGTGCAGGCCAAGGAACGGGGGAATGCTGAGCTCAAATGCATTGTCTCCCACAACCTTGGAAATGGTGTAAGGACCATCTCAGTGTGGTCTAAGTTTCTGATAGGCTTTGGTAAGGCGTTCCTTTTGCAAATGCAACTAGAGTTTGTCGCCCACTTGAAACTTGTGTGGCACCCGATGTTGATCATGTCGCTGCTTGTACTTGGTATTTGATTTCTCCAAAATGTCATGGACTTGCTAGCAAATATGTTGGATGTTCTCAATGAATTTGTTTGCCTTATCTACTTCGGACTCGACATGAGCCGAATCTGCATGAGTAGCTACAAATGGCATGGCCACCTCAATGGGACATAGTGGTTGGAATCCCAAGCCCACCTAAAAAGGGTTGTGGCCATTCAAGCTGTGGAGAGCCCGGTTGTAGCTATGTTGAACATAGGGGAGGCTCTCATCCCATGTGCATGGATGCTTTGAGTTGTACTTGCGCAGAATGTGTATGATCATTGTGTTGACAACCTCTGTCTAGCCATCAGTTTGAGGATGGAAGGTTGTGGACTTAATGAGTTTGGTCTCCAGGATTGACGAGAGACTTGACGAAAATGTACTGAGGAACTTGCTATCCCAATCTAAGATAATAGACTATGGCATCCCAAAGTGTACCCACACTTGCTCAAAGAAGAGTTTAGTAGTGGCTTGTACTATGATATTCTTGTTACAGGCCGCCATAATGGCCATCTTCGAGAACTTGTTGACGACCACAAAAACATAGTCATTTCCATGCTTAGTGGAAGGAAGGCCTCACATGTAATCCATGGAGATGGATTCCCAAGGTTGACTAGGGGTAGCTAGCAGGGTATAGAGGCCTGGCTTCTTGATGGTCAGTTTAGCAATGGCATGGGCAGTGCATGATCTGATGTACTTCTCGACATCGTGTCCAAGATTGAGCCAATAGAAATACTTCTGCATTACTCCCACTATTTTCTCGAGCTCGAAATGTTGAGCAACCCAACTATAGTGTGCTTCCCAAATCATCTTGACACGCTCACTTGAAGGAACACAAATGTGACCCAAGTGGCATAACAGGGCATCTTGGAGGTGAAAATCTGGAACATGCTGATTTTCCAATAGTGTCTGGTGTTTCTGGCCAAATTCTGGGTTGCTTATGTAGAGAAGTTGCAAATCAGAGGTCTCGTGCCCACATTATTTGATCACGGTGGTTAATGCCATGATTGGTGGTCAACTGAGGCAATCTGCAACATTATTGGTGCTGCCCTTCTTATACTTGATATTCAAATAGAACTATTGCAAGTATGTGGACCACTTCTCACGGTGATCATTCTGTAATTTCCCTTGGGTCTGTATGAACTATAAGGGTCGGTGGTTTGTGTGGATGACCGTTTCCTTTGCCAAAATGTAATGCTTCCATTGTTGGGAGGCCTTCACAATGGAATACATCTCTTCGTAATAAGTGGGATAATTATCGATTGTGTCTCAAAGTGTCTCACTATGATATTCCACTCGATGTCCGTGTTGGGTAAGGAATACCCCAATATCATAGTCAAAGGCATCTATCTCGACCTCAAATGGTTGTTGCATATGTGGTAATGTGAGCACTGGTGTTGAGGATAGGCGATATTTCAACTTTGTGAATGCCCTCAGTTAAGATTCAGACTGAAACAATTTTGTTTGCACTCCTCCCTTGGTGACTTGACTCAAGGGCCAAGTGATCTGAGAAAATCCTAACACGAACTTGCGGTAGAAGTTGGCAAGACCTAGAAAGCTGCAGAGCTCTGTGAGAGTGGTTGGAGATGGCCAATCCCGAATGAATTGGATCTTGGCTGAATCCACATGCACCCCCTATTCATCAACACTGTATTCAAGATACTGAACCTCAGTCATGCCAAAATTACATTTCTCCAAATTGGCACATAACTTGTGTTTCTGTAGTGTTTGGAGAACCTGTCGGATGTGGTGGAGGCGCTATTCCCCACTCTCGCTGAAGATGAGGATGTTATCCATGTATACCACTACAAATGAGTTGGTGAATGGCCACAAGATGTCATCCATTAGCCTCATGAAGTTTGGAGGAGCATTCGTCAATCTCAAAGGCATAACCAACCATTCAAAAAGGCACTCCTTAGCTTTAAAGGCAGTCTTCCACACATGAGAGGGTTTGATTGGTACTTGGTGATATCCTGACCTCAAACCAATCTTGCTAAATATTTTTCCCCCTTTAGTTGGTCCAGGAGGTCATCAATCTATGGGATTGGGTACCTATTATAGTGAGTGATCTTGTTCAGCACCCGATAGTTAAAACAGAGTCTCTAAGTCCCATCCTTATTCTGTACCAATAGGATTGGGCTCCCACAGGGCGATGAACTCGGACGGAGGTGACCTTTCAGTAGCAGCTCCTAAATCTACCTCTTGATTTCATCGTTCTCTAGAATGGAGCACCAATAGATTGGTCCATTGGGCATCGGTGCACCTCGGGTCAGATCGATGGAATTCTTGACCTCACAGTGCAAAGGAACCCCTACGGGGGAGGCAAAGATGTCCTCGTACTCCTCCGCGACCTTTTCCATATGTAGTTTTCGTGCAAAGGGGCATTGTCTAGAGCTCGTGGCCACCGTATTCTTCTTTCCTTGAGGGCGTATCATTAAGAAAATAAATTTACCGGTTTTGGAAATGAGCTTATTGCATTGTTTTGCAGTAACCAAAGAGATGGTGGTAGGTGGTGCTACCTCTGGTATCTTGCACAACTTATTTCCCAAAGTAACAATAACAGCACGGGGCCTTCATTCATACACAACATGTAGCTTCCACAAGTATGGTTGTCCTAATAATACATCAAAAACTTCAAGGGGATAAATCTCACACAATACCTTATCCATGAAGGGCTTGATGTTGTATGAAAGGTGACAATGTTGGCTCACACGAAGATCCCGTCCTTAGTAAAGCCACCCGATGGTGTATGGTTGTGGATGTGCTATGGTCGATAAGCCCAACCACTTCACGACCCCTGCCGAAATGAGGTTCTTTCGGCTCTCGCTATCGACAATGAACTGTAGCGGGGAGCCCTTTACCCACATCTCGGAGTGGAAGATATGCTCCTCCTCCTCTAGATCTTCACGTTCTTCATTCTGGATCTTTGTGTTGGTAACGGTGGCATTGGGCTTTGCATCAATAATCTGCTTCCCTTTTTCATTCCCCTTGTCGGGTTCTCACCCAGAGTTAGAACATGCATCTGATTCTAAAACCCTTAGCTCGACCATGAGTGACTGCTTGGTCCAACACTCACTTGTCTTGTGAGTGGAACTCTTATGGAACTCACACCATTTTCTCCTATCCTTTTTTGGCTTGACGACGTTGTTATTTTCTTGTAGCTTTGTTGGGTTGTCTTGGGCTACTCCACCTTGGCTTTGTCCTTTGTTCTACGGTTTGGGGGAACCTTTCCCTTGCTTCAGATTCCCAGATCCAAACTCTCACTTGTTCTGTTTAAACTTTTTCTCAACCTTTATGGCATATCAGTATGTTGAGCGAGGAGATGTTTAGGAATTCTATTTCTTCCTGGATGTACTTGTGGAGGCATCCGTGGTATTTGAGTACCAAATGCTCCTTTGAATCCTTGATACCCAACTTTGTGCAAAGGGTATGGAAAATATCAGTAAACTCTAGCACGTCTTGGTGCCTTCCCTACTGTAGCATGGTCCACTTTATGTATTAATCTCATAGCTTTCGACAAGGTAGTACTGCTCCTTGATGGCACCCTAGAATGAATTCCAAGTGGGTGCGGTGGAACATTGTGAGCCTATACTTTCATCCATCTACTCACAGTAGGTTTCCCACGAGTCCTTGACGTGGGGGGCTGCTTTGAGAAGAGAGAAAAATAATCTTTTCCCGACTCGAAAATTCATGAACAGAAAAATAACCCTCTAGCATATTTAACCATTTATCGACAACATGTGCGTCATTTGACCCTCGAATATGGGGATTTCAAAATTATCTTGTACCTTAAACGGTGTAGCATTTCGAGAGTAGCTATTGGAAGCCAATGTGTCGCCCCATGGGTAGCGGTTATAGACATATTTGGGCACTGCAACCCCAATCATATATGTCCATAAACCAAGGGCTTCTAAGTCCCTAAAAGTCTTGTTTCATACCCTAAAGGAACAAGGTCAGCTGATTACATCATCTCCTAGAAGTTTTCCATAGAAAACGGCTCAGAACTAGTCAAAACTAGACCATACAGACTCCTCAGTGCAAAGGGTGCAATGCATCTCACCTGCCACATGAAAAATGTGCGATGCATACTAAAAATCCCTTCTATAGGCTATTATGGGCAAGAGTAGACAAATAGTAGAGACAGTTTGTGAGGTGGATGATCATGGAATCTTCCAGAAACTTCTCCTGTGACACTTGCCTCTCTGAATTTGCTGAGGGATGAGTAAGAGATCCTGAATCTCCAAGTGGAATCAAGAACAATCAGAGAGAGGACACTAATAAAAATCCAAGAAGTTGACTCACCCCCCTGCAATCATCTATATATGGATCCCTCATCCCAGAGATCCAAAGGCTGGAATCTCGTATCTTGTAAGGAAGTGTTGTTGGTTTCCTGGTGGAACATCATAGTGTTGGGTGATCTAAGCTTTTCATGAGGTGAAGAAGGGCCTTCATGCTGGGAGGATGACAGTGGGTTAGATCAATGGTTTGTAATCCTATCTTCTAATCTTTATATCAATAAAGTTATTCGCGTTTTCCTCCACATTCTTATATGTCTGATAATATATGCATTTGTGTGGTCAATATATATCTACTCCTATATTGTTTATGTTTGTAGATCTCTGCACTTTGAAGGTATTATGCTACTTTGACTTTACAAGTACTCTTTGAAACAGAGTAATCAAGGAAGGAGTGACAAAGATCCGTCAGAGGGGAGAAGGAACAAGCAGGGAACCAAATGAAAGATTGAGGTTGGTATTCTTTTCTCCTCTCCTATCTACTTCTGAAAATGAAAGTAACTTTAATATGTTTGTTTCTAAGATAGCTACCCGTCTTAGTGGGACTAGAAGCTTTGCATAGACAGTAGATTTCTAGATAACAAAATGGTGACTCTGTTGGGGAGCGAATATATTTTTTTCTTGTCTATATTTGCTTACTTTATAAATGACATACGGAACCTGAAGTCAAGCCATCTAGCCTTCGAACTACATTAGTGAAAAGTAGATCAATGTTGCTTCAGTCTATCTCCGGGTTTTGTTTATAAACTGAACAATTGATTTGCAAACATCCTAATTTCCTTGGTGGTGGCTAAAGTAGCCTCATTAGATCAGCTCCTGTAATTTTCATTTACTGACTATCATTAGCTTGGCTTAAATCCATGAACTAAGCTGCAAACTATAACGAAGAACCAAGTTTAAGTCTCGTCCCTGGACCATCGCACCTTCTCCTCTTAGGAATCTGGATGCATCAAACCTCCCGTGTGCAGTAGGTGAGATGCATCACTCTTTCCCTGTGTTATAGGTGTGATGATCAGATAAGACTTCTTTTGCTTCCAGATTTTGGTTTTTTGTTCACTCTCTTCAGTCAGGAGTTTGTTGTCTATGGCTAGTATACCACTGTGGAAACTCCCTTCCTTTGCATCATTCAGCCTACATTGTAGAAAGAACTGTAAATGTTTTTATTTATTGTTCGCCATTTACGGTCCTCCTTTACAAAGAAGCAGTGTAATCAAACTGTCGTCTTTTGATTTGGAAGTGTCGCAAGTGTCATTTTCAGTCAAGGAAAAGAATCCTACTATTCTTGATGGTAAATTACACTATTACTCTTGTATTTGATTTGAATTAATAGTTTTTTCAAGTGTCGAAAACATTTTTCCATTCAGAATCGCAAAGTGTCTTCATTATCTTCCTTTCATTTTTGAAGAGAAAATCGTTAGTACTCTCACTTGAAATGATTCAGATTTATACTTAGCATTCTTTTGGTCATTCACACATTACGAAAGTGAAAACAAATACATGCATGTGCATTTTCATTTAGACTGCTTGTTGATTTTGATTTAGGAAAGTGCATCTAGTGTGTGCTCTCTGCTCTATGTTGAAAGAATCTCGCTTCTCTTTCCTTAGTAGCTAGGATTTTCGTTGGAAAAAGAAGATTAAATGACTGCTTATCATCTTAGATTTCATTTTTGGAATTGTATATCTACATCATGCGGTGAACCTCAAAGGAAAACGTCTTAAGGAAGATCAACTAAAAAATAAATTCAATGAACATAAAAACAGTTTGGAACCTAACGCACAACATTTAGAAGTCTAGGCTAGAGATGTATTATGGCATCGTAAAGCCTTGTAACTATCGCTTTCACTGTAGGTTGGGTGATTCCTCCTCTTTGATATGGCAAGTGCCAATATGAGCTTGTGCTCCCACATACCATTGAATATATATTGGGAGACCATAATAGGCTATATCCTTTATCCTTAGGAATCTGTGTCTACTACCCTATCGATCGCAATGCACAGAACACAACATTCAGGAAGATTGATTTCCGTACCGTAAAAAGTATTCTACAGTTTTGCAATTGGTTTGGTAATCCCTCTGTCTAGATTTCCAGAGTAGTCTCTTTCATTCCTTTTTAGACTCCTTAAATGAAAATGTCCCTCTCAGCACTTGTCACTTCAAGCTCATTAAAAATTGAAGGCAAATAGAGTCATCTTTAGATTTTTCTTGACTCTTAAAAATTGAAAAAGCAAGTTGTGTCAAAGCGTCATAAAATTTATTTTAATCGGAATAACGTCACTATTCCCTCACTGGTCTTAGGTTGAGGAAAATGGAGTCCACTAACCAAGGATTTCCCCTTGGAGGAAATCCTAGTCCGTTCTCCTCTTGGGGAGATGTCGGTGCACCTCATATGGCCACATTGTCCCTCCGAGGACTGACAATCGCTTTCCAATATGGCTCTTCTCGACCTATGTCATTCAAAACACCACGATTCCTGAGCAATCAAGTCAACAACTAAATAATACTAGAGTTACCCCTCCTTCCTCTTCACTTGTTTCTCCCTCCCCTCCTTCCTCTTCACTTGGTGAAGTTGGTAAAGCTAAAAACCAAGTAACTAAGAAGAAGAAGAAAGGAGAAGGAGAAGGAGAAGAAAAAGAAGGAGCCAAAGGCAAAAAGGGGTAACCGTGCATCATCTAACAAAAATCCACACACTGCACCATCCAAACCCAAATCTCCATCTGTCATTTGCAAAGAGGACCACTATCATCGAGATGTACCATTTCAAATCATTGTACAAGCTTACAGAATGGTCATGGTCGGTACCATCATAGATGAAGGGGATTCTATGAGTATCCTTTCCTGAACTACTTGGAAAGCGCTTGGTTCACCATCGCTTCTACCTGAGATGTGAAACCTAATAGGCTTTGACAAAGGAACAAGTCGACCGTTAGGGATCCTTCCAATTTTGCCTATAACTTTGAGAGGGAAAACCGTGTATCTGAACGTAATGGTAGTCCGATGACCTTTATATTATAATCTGCTCCTTGGGCATGACTCTACTTATAGCATGGGAGCCATTGTCTCCTCACTCTTTCGAGTAATGTGTTTTCCGCATGAAGGCCAAGTGGTCTAGATCGTGGACCAGCTTTCATTCCACGACTCACACATAGCTAATAGTAAAATGCCATCCCTAACTGGTCTTTTCACGGAAGGAATGTCTCATCAATCTCGAGTCCGTCCACCTGAAGAGCATGAGTAGTTCGGTGGCCATGACTGAAACCCAGGGGGCATGCACCTTGGTCTGCTTTGGCAGGGAAACTTTAGCTATAGGGTAGGTTTCCGTGAAGGATATATGGCTAGTCTGTCACCCGTCGATTTAGGAAAATGGGAATAGACGAGAATAAGATTCCCTCGTCAAGGTTAGGTGGTTGGAGCTAGAATCACCTTTGTCCAAATGGACTGAGCTGGGAAGTGTTTCTTTCTACCACGCAGATGGAAACTATCTTGCAAATGCAAGAACTTCTATATGGTAGCCTAGAAACTCTATTTCACTATACTTGGGGGCATGCAAACCATTTTGCATGCAAGTGAAGAGCGACCATTTATTTTCTTAATTTGTAGATTCTCGACCCTTTAAACTCATAGGATTGGTCGTTCCTAGCTCACATAAAGAAAAGATACGGAGCAAAGCTTCGAGTGGTGCAAGCTCCATAAAAATGGAACCTATCAATGAGACATCCTTATTATACAACTAGCATGAGTAGTTTTTATGCAAAGTTCAATCTCGTTAAAAATTAAACCTAAGCGATGAGCAAATGTTCCCCCAAAGTTTAAGCTCATTAAAAAAAAAACCAACCTCTGGTAAATAACCATTCTGAATGCATTATCATTAGCTTTTGAGCCCTGGTCGTGTTCTTACCATCACCTCCACTCTGTTTTAGCCGATCATACGCCTCCATTTGATTGCTTACCCTTTTGAGGAACAATTATGACGAGTGATTATGTTAGCCATCCTTGTGACATTGTCGTGATTGGAAAATTCCAAACCTTACCTGGAATCAGGTGCTACTCGAAAATATCACTCATTCCTCAAAAAATGAGTCTCTTTTCATCTGAGTCGTAAAATATGAAAATATTTCCGAGCAATTGGCCTCTTTATCTCGTTAAAGCTATCACAAGTTCTATCCCTCCTCTAGATTTTAATCTCTTTATTATTACATAAAATATCGAGCGCTTGTCTTTTTTGGCTCATTAAAATTATCAAATATTTTTCGGACTTAAGGGATTATATGACGAAAAGGGATTACTAGAGTTTCCTTTCCATCCCTTTTCAAACTCTCTAAAATTGAAAAAGGACCGAGTTGTCTTTGTCGTTAAACTCATTAAAACCAATAGCGACAAAGTTGCCCATAGAGACAAGAATGAGTTTCATTGTTGCTAGGCTCATTAAAACATAAAAATGGTTTTTCTTGAAGGGAAAATTATAGAACAAGCACATGTTATCCTCCTCAAGCTTGATAAAAAGTAAAGAGGTACTAGTCAGCAATGACTGGGGAAAAATTTGGGAAGAAAACTTGAACAAAATTTATTGGTAGCGACTCACTCTCGAACATGACACTTTCACTCCATCACCATGATTGAGTCGGGTTGGGTTATTCCATTCACCGGTCATAATACCATTGGTTCGTCGTACGATCCATCTTTGGGGTTAATGCTACCAATCCATTTCAGTGTTTCCTATATGTTCAGGAGAAGTCGATAAGAGAATTCACCAACGCAGCTTGTGTCTCATCCGCTGCAATACCTTCGCCCTTCATTTTGTCATGAGCGCCACCCTGAACCCTATATCATCAGATCGTTTTCACCTCTGCAAAATCATTTGCTTCATTCCATGTCATAGATGTGGGATTCATTAAGGCCCTCCTATGATGGGTTACTTCTTGACGATGACAGCTCATTATCCAAGAAGTCGATCTAGGAAGAACCCTTTCAGTACTTTGAAGCTTGCATGCCTCAATGCAAAGTTTCTCACTTCCGGTGATAGGTTTACGTCAATGGCCTTCGACCGAAATATTTTGCATGGTGTGTGATGCCAAGTCCCATTTTCACACCATGAAAATTGTACTGTATTTCCTTGAGGGTCATCATCATTATCGGTGATTCCTCTCATGCCTATTAACAACTTACATCACTGGCTGGTAATCAGGTGATGTCTTTCCATGTTTGACTCCAGAACATTTTTCACATGGACCGACTTGTACTTCGGGCGAAGATTGGATGAGTTTGAAGACCCCAGATCTAGTTTCACCCATTTGGGCTGCAATATATTCAAGAAAATAAAGACATCAAATGCACATCATTGCTGCACATATGATCATTCGAATCAAAGGATGATGGCTCTATCATAATCATCAGTCTGCCACACAGACGGATTTCTATCCTATGTACATGAAAATGAATTTATAAAGCTAAGCATGGGAATCCCCGCCTCAACTAGATCATGAAAATTTTATGAAGATAATGTGTTGTATTGTACCTTATTACACGTCGCCTTCTAGTTCGAAAAACCTTGGATTCTCATGATAAAGCATTTCACTCGACATCAAAAGATTTTCAACCTCATGCTTTAGGGGGCAACTGTTATAGAGATATTTGGGAATTGCAACCCCAATCATATATGTCCATAAACCAAGGGCTTCTGAGTCCCTAAAAATGTTGTTTCATACCCTAAAGGAACAAGGTCAGTTGATTACATCATCTCCCAGAACTTCTCCACAAAAAATTGCTTAGAACTGGTCAAAACTAGACCATACAGACTACTCAGTGCAAAGGGTGCGATATATCTCACATGCGACATGAAAAAAGTGTGATGAATACTAGAAATCCCTTCTGTAGGGTACGATGGGTTAGAGTAGACAAATGGCAGAGACAATTTGCGAGGTGGATGATCATGGAATCTTCCAGAAACTTCTCCTGTGACACTTGCCTCTCTGAATTCGCCTAGGGATGAGTAAGAGATCATGAATCTCCAAGTGGAATCAAGAAATATCAAAGAAAGGACACTAATAAAAATCCCAGAAGCTCACTCACCCCCTGTAATCATCTATATATGGATCCCTCATCCCAGAGATCCAAAGGATGGAATCCTGTATCTTGTAAGGAAGTGTTGTTGGTTTCCTGGTGGAACATCATAGTGTTGGGTGATCTAAGGTTTTCATGAGGTGAAGAAGGACTTTCATGCTGGGAGGATGACGTTGGGTTAGATCAATGGGTTGTAATCCTCTCTTCTAATATTTATATCAATAAAGTTATTCATGTTTTCCTCCACATTCTTGTATGTCTCATAATATATGCATTTTTGTGGTCAATATATATCTGGTCCTATATTGTTTATGATTGTATATCTGTGCACTTTGAAGGTATTATGTTTCTTTGACTTTACATGTACTCTTTGAAGCAAAGTAATCAAGGAAGGAGTGGCAAAGAACTATCAGAGGGGAGAAGGAATAAGTAGGGAACCTGGTGAAAGATTGAGGTTGGTATTATTTTCTCCTCTCCTATCTACGTCTCCTAAAGGAAAACAAAAGAAACTTTAATCTGTTTGTTTATAAGATAGCTACCCATCTTAGTGGGACTAGCAGCTCTGCATAGACACTAGATTTCCCAATAACAGTAGCTACTAAAGGATCTAGGAAGAGTTGTCCATCATCGTGTGCCTTTGTCACTTGAGGGCTTCTTCGAGCAAGATTTTGATAGGATCTCCTACTCCCTTATCTTTCTTTTCATCTTCCATGGGATGCCATTGTTATTTTTGAGGTTTGTCTTGCAAAGTTTTGATCAGTTCAAGCCCTAACTCTTTATATCCCGACCTCCTTGCGTACATGCAAAGAAAAAACAAAGAAAAAGCAGACAACTCCTATACCACTGATCCAGATTTAAACATGAACACAATAAATTACAGAGATAACCATAAACATAGAGATGCATCGGAAATAATAGTTCATTTCATTAATGTAAAACACTGAAATATGCTTATAAACATAAATGGAAATAAACTAGCTAGGGAGATGGTAGCTTATCTATGAGAAGAGATGTGGCGGCTACATTCCTATGAACTATGTTAAAATGAGGCTTGAAGGCCTATTTATTGTTTAGAAACAATGGAAAACCCTAAACATCCAAAAACCTAACCTTAGAAAATGAAATGCCAAATTGTGGGCCCTGTTTGGGTAAATTGGTACATCAACTTCCCAGGGTCGTAACTTTGGCATATGATCTTTGTTTGACGTGAAAAATATCTCGTTAGAAAGATTTATCTGAGAACTACAACTTTTGGAAAAGGAACATCAGTCTGTGGACAATTGTTGCTCCGAGTGTTCCTAAAAAATGTCGTTTAGGGCCTCAAAACAGCTCCAGAAGTACAAGACCATAAAAACTGCTAAAAAAATTAAACTATGCTACAACTAAGGAATCTGAAAAGCTAAAAGAAACAATGGTGGAGGTCCAAGTGGACTTGGATGGAGGCCACAAATATCCACCTGGATCACAAAGACACACAAGGGCTAAAACCTTTAGAAGATCATCAAGAGAATCAATCATCAAAACAAACCTCTCATCTCAAAGGCATCACAAGGACAATGATTACATCATTATATTTAAGAAGGAAGTTTTTAAAGAAGACATCAGAATCCCATTTTTGTTCAAACAACTGTACACTTGAAGAATTCTTGGGAACATTGCATAATCATCACCGTGAAGAAGGAGACCTCGAGCAACCTTACCTCTACTAAAAAAAATAATAAATACAAATTGGAGCATATTAAAGAAAAAGGCAAGGATGCATGAAGTCATGGTTTACATATTGGCTATGTGAAATAAACATAATATTTCCTTATATGGAATATGAGGTGGCTGACAAAAATGAAGGAACTATGAGTGGCAATTCTTGGGAAGAAATATCTTAAGAGAGAGAAGAGATAATGAAAGAGGCAACTATGGAAAAGACAATCAAGATATGTTGACTAGAATAAATTGGCCTTGATATCTCGATGGGAAATATATGAATCCTTTGGTAAAGTTTGGAAAGAAAGAAGACCCTTGAAAATTGAATATCTTGGAGATGTGTAAATATGTATGCACGATGTTGATTTTGCAACAAGGGGATATCATGCTGAAGGGACATCACAAAAGGTAAATATTGATTTGATGTTCACTTTTTATTTTTGAACAAAAATTGGATGGGTTGATATAGGACTACCAAAAGAGGGTTGTAGACGTTATCTACAAGTGACACTCATGTGATTCGATGGAGGATCCTGAAGGAAACATGACATGGAAGAGATAGTTGTATGAAGGAAATCCAAATGTCAACAAGAACATCACTTTCATACAAGAGGAAGGATTTCATGACTGACATGTGGAAAGTTATGGATGGCCAATACCCTACAAGATGAAGGCTTTATAAATATACATACAAAATTCATGACATCGAATGGAGGATCTATACAGGTAGTTGAAGGTCCAATGGTATCCACCATAGAAGAGATAACTAATGCTGGAAATAGGTCCCTAGGTAAGAGGGAGATTGGAAGCAAGCTTTTAGTTAAGAAGGAGCTTGGAAGCAAGTCCCTTGCTAAGAAGGAGCATGTACAATTCCCTAGTTAAGAGGGAGGTTGTGTACATTCATTTTATGAGAATTGCTACATTGTTTGATAGGAACCGGCATATCCTCTGTAGTTGAGAGGGAGAGATAGAAAAATCATCCTTGTCTTTGATGGGCCTCTAAATTAGACATAAATTAAGGCCCATACCTTTGAATTAAATATTCATTTAAGGCCTATGACCATCATTCAACACATTAAACCTCTATTTCTACATTAGATAATGTATTTTTAACTTTAATATATTCATTAGGAAGGCTTATGAATAATTGGATATTTGTGCCTAATATTATTTATTTTTGTGGAATATTATGAGAATATTGGGCAGATTATGAAAATTTGAAGGAGGAGATAATTTAGGGACTTGTTCCCTACTAAAAGAGAATCAATAATGAATAATTAATCAACAAGATATTATGGAATTATGGCACACATTTTGGAACTCCAATGATCGAGAAAATCTAGGAATGTGTTCTCTCCCATTTAATGCAGATTCATGTTATTAGCGACCACATCCACTAATCAAGGGATTTTGGTGGGGAAAACTTTCTACTTTCATGGGGAATGATTCCTAATCATTTTGTATAAGTACCAAGTCAAATTTTCCTCTAGGAATAGATTTTCATTAGTGTTCTTGTAGAGAGAACTCGTATTTTTGCAGCTCCATTGTATTTTATTGCAGGGATGTAATTGTATTGATGAAAGTAATGAAGATCGGTGTCATGTTCACCTTATAAATCTTGTTCTCCTCCATAGGGCTATAATTTTCCTTGGCTTGGACATCCCAGGAGCCTCACAACCCTTTTGTATCATTTTATTTCCTTCTTTTCATTTATTCACATGCATCTCTTGTTTTTATTTCTTTCTATTTCTGCATTTAGTATTAATGATTTCTTCTTGTAGGATTGAGTTAAAGGATTGTTGTAAGTTATTTTGCATGATGAAAGCATTATTTCATCATTGGAAAAGATTTTTAATTTCATATCAACCACTGAGCTACTTGTATTAGTCTTCCTATTCCCAAATCTAGATTTTTGGAACTCCTTTGTGGGAAAGAACAATAAATTTCTGCTATATTTTTGAGCATGCTAACGAGCTTCAATCAAGCTGGTTCCAATTGCATTAGATCTAGAAAACATTCTAGTTCATAAGAAAAATTACCCCATTGCATTTTCACTTGATTAGGTTAGCCATTTTTTATATTTACTCGCTCACTAGTTCTCGAATTTCTAGATTTTCGACTAGTAATGTTTTTATATTTTTTAGTATGGGTTAGTAGAGGTACGTTTTAGCGATCCCAATTGGAATGGGGACCTAAGACATCCTAGTTAATAAAAAAAATTTCTCATCCAACTTGTATTTGATTTTCTTGTTCATTTGATGAATTATAATTTCGTATAGTAAATTTGTAACATCTTGTTGTAAATCAGGGGATCCTATAGGAAATGATTGTAGCATCGTGTAGGAAATCACTGTGGTGTCCTGTAGGAAAGCCTGTTTTGAGTCCAAATTGAGAAAAATCATCATGGAAGCTAGGATTAGGCCTCTAATTGACCTCCATGCCATCAAGACCATTTTAACCCTCCTTCTCCACACTTTTCTCCCCTGCCAAAGATAAAGGAAAGATTATCATTTGCATTTATAAAATAAAAAGATATAAAAAGTGAATTCTCTTATATTTACACATGCAAACAATAGTTAATATTTTCTATATTAGATTTCATGCTGAGTTAGTTTAAATCATCACATGTGGTAAATAGGGTTAAGCTAGGTTTCTTTAACATTTAGTTCATGATCTTTATGCAATTAGAACAGGTTTCTTTCCTTGCACTTTCTTTCTTGCAATAGGTTAGGGTTTCATTTCAAACATTTCATTTTCTGAAACTAGTTTAAGATTTAACTTTAGTACATGCACTCCATTGCATCATGATAGCAAAGGAATGACACATTTTATGGTGCACATATAGTGTTGATAGTTAAAGTTGGTAGCCTTGGGGGTTGCAGCATTCTTAATGCAATACTGAAGTGCATCACTTTTTGGTGTCGTTGCCAGGGAAGTGTTAAAGTATGTATTTTTTTTCTTCCCTACTTGATTCATTTAGTTTTACTTTGTCCAAAAACAAAAATTATTTTTGTTAGGAATGTTTAATTTCAAAAGTAGAAAACTCCATTGCATTATAGTTTTCGTTGAATCATAAAAACAAAAAAATATCCAACACCAGAGCACCCGTCCATTTGATCACATGGTGCAGTAAGAGCCACATCACCATTCACTTCTGCAGGTAGAAGAAGAAGATGGAAAAGAATGTAGAAGAAATGGATGGAGATGATGACATTGAGGAAGATCCTCTCAGATTTCCCATTCAAGATATTGATGGTAGTTTGCACATGAAGAAAATCCCTCCATATTTTCTTCCAAAATTTCATGGTCTAAGGTTAGAGGATCCATAAACTTTTCTCTTTGAATTTGAAATTGTTTGTAGATCTTATAGTTACATATTGAAAACTCAAAAAATGAGATTGTTTCTACAACCATTGAAGGATAGATCTCTTAAATGGCTTATGAGGTTAGGGACTAATTCAATAAGATCATGGAATGATATGAAAATTATATTTCTTGAAAAATATATAGATCATGATCGTAAAGAAGAAATATTTAGAATGAATCAAAGAGAAGATGAGAGCCTTCGGGATGTAATAGATAGGTTCATGTACAATGTTAAGAGGGGAAAATTACATCATTTAGGATCTGGCACACTAAAATCCCTCTTACTTGGAATAATTAGTGATGAGTGGATTGATTTCCTTGATCTCATGAGTAGAGGTGATGTATACCAATTATGAGTTGAATAAATTTGTGAAACATGGAAATAAATATCAGGAGGAAAGGAAAGAGTAGGTAAATCAAAATCAAGGTCGATAAGTCAACCTAACCTTGGAAATTTGTTTGATTATTTTAAAATAGAAATTCTTAGCAATTTAACAAAACAAGTAGAAATGTTAAGAATCCAAGATGAAGGAAAAGAAAATGTTGATATTTGTGTTGCAGAATCACATGATGTTAAACATTGTCGA
>APFE030867771.1:0-14992 GCA_000404065.3 Pinus taeda
CGATGACGAGGGAGCGGCACAGACCTCACCGTCGAGTGCTATCTAGCTGATAACAAGGGCTCTCTCGTGGACACATCATCCATCCACTCCACCTCCACCTCCACCTCCACCTCCACCGCATGCACCTTCTCCCACACCTTCACCACCACCACCATTCAACATGTCGAACAAAATGAAGTTGGCGATTTTCAAAGGCATTGAGAGTGATGATACAAAGTAGTTCTGTTTTGTTTCGAATGTTGTGTGCACAGTGGAGGAGATTAATGATGAAAATATATAGAAGGCACAATTGGCTACAACTCTACAACATTGTGTGCTAACTTGGTATATTAATTATTGTTTTGATAATCCTCTGGTATCACTAGCAAAGACTAAGTCTGCTTTAAGCAAGGAGTTTAGTAAGCCTAAGTCTGACTCGCAGTCAATAGTTGGATTTAAGGAAATCATGATGAGGGTTGACAAGATGCCTTGGGAAGTAGATCAAAGGTTGAAATGTGTGATTTGAGAAGCTAACATGTCGTTCACAGATATTCAGCATCATGAATGGTTTATAGCTTCACTTTTGCCCCACCTACATATTTCTCTATCACAACATAAGATAGTAACATGGGCGGAATCTTTGGAAATCACATTGAGGTTGCATGCAATGGTTATTTAGGATGCGACCTTAGGGGTGCAATAGATTCACTCTCAGTTACAGAGCCTCTACTTAGAATTTTTGAGCTTGAAGAAAGATAAGGAGACTAAACTAGAGGTGCACGCAAAAGTCTGGTGTCTGAATTGTAAGAGCTAGAGGCACGATAAAGACCACTGCTCCATATTCATGAATTATATTACATGAGGGGGAAAAAATCCATTGAGGTGAGAAGATCTAGCAGGACCGAGCATGGGGCCTATGCTATAGTGCGCTATTTGTTAGGTTGTTGGACAGCATGTGATGGATAATTTCAATTTACTTCAGAAGTTCATCCAGGCATCACAACAGTTGTTCTTCACCTTCTGAAAATTGGTGGGCCACAATGCACGCCACTGTCGAATCTATGAACAGATGAGGAAATAACACCTACATACCGGATGAAAGAAGAAACTCAGCCTCCAGACCAGGGCACTGGAGTAGCACACAGAGGATATCAGGTTAGAGGAGGAAGCCAAGGAGGAGGAGGGCCTTCTAGAGGCTAGGGTCAGGTTATTTGTTCCAACTGCGGGACACCAAGGCACTACGCGTGGGAGTCTTAGAACCAGACATGCTCATGATGTCAATATTGCAGCCAATTTGACCACACTATAGAAGAATTCTTGGTGCTGATAGCTAGGATGTAGTATAAGAAGGCGCATCCTCAACAACCTATGCAGAACTTACAGGTGATGATAGTTGAGCCCTGTGAGGAAGATCGAAGCATGAATATAGTGCTGGGAAGCAGAAAATTGACTGGTGATGATAAGCATAACTAACCTGAACATGACAGATGGGTCTAAAAGGCCCAAGAAGAGGAACTGGGATTTGATCTAGTGCATGCTAAGGAAACATTTATGGAGGCCAAGAAAAGCTTTGTAGAGGCATCCACCTTAGGAAGTCAGGATAAGGTGCAAGAAACTAGCACACCTATAGAGGTTTACCCCTCTGTGCTTACTACGTTTTTAGAGACCTGCATAAAACTGATATGCAATAACAAAGCCATGGAAGGTTTGCAGGAGTTAATAAACAAATGCACTAGCAAATAGAATGCCCCTGATGGACATCGGGTGGTAATAAAAATTGGCAAACATAAGGTGAGAATAGGGCGAGAGATGAGACTCACCGTCAAATCAAAGATTATGAGATGGACCAGGTCATTTTGGATCTCAGGTCTAATGTGAACATTTTTCCAAAGTAAACATGGGAAAGAATGGGGATACCTATGTTGCAGTGGTCTCCAATTCAGCCCAAAATGGAGAACTAGTAGAAGATCATGCCTATGGGATGATTATATGGAGCCACAATTGATATAGAAGGTGAGAGCATGGCGACTAAATTTGAGGTGATAAAGATCGTTGATGACAGTAATCCATACCTTGTGCTCTGGGGAATTCATTGAACCATTGACATGAATGCGGTTATCAATTTGGAGAAGAGGACAATGTCATTTGAAAGGAAATCACTTCGAGTTGTAGTTTCGTTGGACCCTGCAGAAGGAGCGCGCTACACTGAACCAATCCGTGATTATGAAGAAAGTGAGGATGAACTAGACCAGATCTATAAAATAACAACGTGAAACTAGGACTAGATCAATCCAACAACAAATGGATGGACTGCATGGGACCAGGAGAGTTCATGCACCTATGATTCATATGAAGAGTTTAAACATTGGGAGAATTGTTTGCATGAAGTATCCATGCTGTGATGCAAAATGATGATGAAATCATTGCGCTGTGTTTCGTTAGAGGTTAGGAATTTACTTTATTATGATGGTTTAACTGATGTGGATAATTTCTTGGATGCATTTAAGCATGAATTCCATGAGGATCACCACTTACAAGCATTATATTTGGAACTGCATGCTACGCCTGTATGATGGTGGTATATGCACAAGGATAACTTTGATGGATGGTTGGATTACAGAAGAATTATGAGGTTACAATCTAGGCTCCTTAACACTACATTGACTGAGAAATATAGGAGGAAGGATCACTTGTGCAATCACGTAGCAAAGTGGACTAAATCCTAGGGGACAAAACCACAACTAGAGTGGGTACACCTATTCTTCCATACTTTGGACACAATTCCCATGAACTGGTATCTAGAAATGAAGCTCTGCGATGGCATCATGAAGTGGGATATTGTTGAACTTATGTTTTGAAGATGGCTTGGCCAGTATTGATCAAGCCCAATAGAAGATTAAGGCAGTTATCTTCATAATGCCACAAGAACCTATGGAGTGGGTCCAACTAGACCAGAGTACCCAACTACGCAATGTGTTGGAATGTTATAATGTGACCATTGAAGAGGAGGATGATGATCTAAGAAATATTAATATTCCAAAGGCAGAAGGGCATCGCGAAGTTGAGGGACCACAAATAGACAATTTGGACATCACCGTGCTATTGAAAACAAAGCAAATAAACATTGGGACTGATGTAGAACTGAAGTTTTCCAAGATTGGAGATTATTGGGATGACACTACTATGGATAAGGTTTCTAGGTTACTCTGTGAATATCAGGATCTATTTCGTACCAAGTTTTCATATTTGAAGGGCATAATTAGTGATTTGGGCATTATGAATATTAGTCTGAAGCTGGACATGAAGCCTATCAAGAAAATACTGTATCTTCTTCATCGTAAATACAAGGAAAAGGTTTGCCAAGTGTTAGATAAGATTCTGGAAGTAGGCATCATAGAGCCCATTGAAGAATCTGATTGGGTGAGCCCGATGGTTGTTCAAGACAAGAAGCAGAAGGTTGAGATGAGGATTTGTGTGGATCTGCAGAAGCTTAATGATGCGTGTGTCCATGACCCATCCATGTTTTTAGATATGAAGTGTTGGACAATGTTGGAGGGTAGGAGGCCTACTCATTTACTAATGGGTTCTCTGGATACCATCAGATTAAGATCACGCTTGAGGATAGGAGAAAAATGACCTTGCGATAGAATGGGTTTGTTTTCAATACACTATAATGCTATTTGGACTCAAGAATGCACCTGCAATAGTTTCTCACATAGTCATCGCAGTGTTCAAGGAGTTCATTCATAAGTTCTTGGAAGTGTACATTGATGACTGTCTTATGATCGTATACTAATAGGTGTGATATTTCATTATTGAATTGATGAGATCTGTAATATGTTCATACCTTTCCTTTTTGCAAAGGTTTTCCATATTTTCAAAAAATCAAAAAATTAAAAAATGTAAAGAGGGTATACCCTAAAAGAAAAATCAAAGGGTAAAAAGAATAAAGCTGGTCAAAAAAGTGAAAGAAATTAACCACAAACAAAATAGACCAGGAAAGTGTGCAAGTCTAAATGCCACTACTATTTCATTTTCTGTAATAAGCAATTGTGTGCAGCCTTTTAACTTTTTCCACAATTGATGAAGAGTCAAACAACTCAAACTTGGCTCGTTCATATTTCAATTTCATGTTGTAGAATAACGAATAAAATATGACCAAACTGTTTAAAATTCACAGATAAGTAGTAGGTAGAGTAAATAAAAAGGAGCTCAACACTTTAATTTGAGCCCTTGGATGTAATAAGTGTAGACTTAGGTAGTCTTGCCATGTAAAAGAAAGGATGATTTGATAAGGGTTTCGCAGTCTAAGTGCACCCAAATAAAGAAGAAAAAATGTTAGGCTAAGTAGGTAGGGTAGGTAAATGGTGTTGCAGAATGATAATTGTGACGAAATGTTTCTGAATGTGTTGATTTTTACTTTTATCACAAAGTGCAAGTCAAATATTTTACTTGATGTAGTTCAAGCAAGGCAAGGTCAAATAACTAACTTCCATTTACATATTCCCTAGAGATTTCACTAATTTCCCCTAAGTATTAAGGTATTTGAAAATCAAAGAGGCTCAGAGCATTTCTCTGACTTTTGGAGGGACCGGACCCTCAGCCCAATGATCTCAAAGCCTAAGTACTCATAAATCTCATTCATTACATTACATAAAAGTTTTCGTAAGTGAAAAAACCTATTTTACATAGGAAATACATAATATCACTTCAAAATGCTCTTTAGCCTAAGTTTCTATCTGAATGCTGAACATAGGCTTAGTGCTTATTTCATTCTGTTTCATATTAACTACTAACACATAATATATAACTCCCATATAAATTTTAACCCTTCCCCGTATTATGCAAATATATTAAAAACCCCACACTTTATATAATTCTCGCCCCGATGGTATATAACCATTATATAAGTTAATAAGGATTGATAAACTTACCCGAAGTTTTTTAAGAACCTTCCCTTCTCGACAAACAATGGGATTAATTAACCATCTGGGTTAATTAATAACCATTTCCCCGACCAATTGTGATACGCCCGATATGATTAAATCATCGTTAAATATATTGGGCTCGCTGCATTAACTCCCCGCCATTTCCAGCACCCGCCAGCCATCCGATCTCCGCCTTTTCATCCGACGATTGATGATCATATCGCGACCCCCCTAGTGATCGCACTTTAACTCGCGATCACCAGGCGGTTTTCCACCATACCCTCGCCATGCATCGCCTACTCCATATGCTTGCTCGCCCCCAGCCCGATACTAATTGACCCCAAAAGCAGCGGGGTAAACCGCTTACCACCCTCCGCGTAACGAAAAAACGTCCCATCACGGTGATGTCATCTATCCAATAAATGCCAAAAACAAAATCTCGCCAACCCAAATTTCATTAAAAGAACGATGAAATGTCATTTTCACTGTAATGCATTGCGTCCAGTTCCCATGCAAATTAATGACCAAATCCACTATTCCAGCTTTTCAACTGCCACCTGACCAGCAAGACTATAGTACGAGCTTTGCAGCCTGTCAACTAACCTGCCATTGTATGGTTTTCTTCCTTAATCCACGTATTTATCCATTTTTTCCCTAAAACCCTGCAATTTCGGTTTTCCACTGGGAATTCTGCTAGATAAAGCCAAATTCAAGTTAAAAATAGTCTGTAATTGCCATAAAGAGACCTCAAACCAACTGTTTATTCCATTTTTCCCACAAGAAGTCTGAATTCCAGTTTGAATACACAAGAACCAAATATGGAAACTCCCATAGCCCTGAATGTCGTGCCCATGAATGCACCCCATAAAGACTTAGATTATTTACCCCTGGCCAGCAAAGGTTTCCAGATAAAAGACCTATATGGTGATGGTAACCATCTTAAAATATTCCCATGTATTTCCTCCCCATGTATGTCATGCCCATGAACGCGCCCCATAAAGACTTAGATTATTTACCCTCGCCGACAAAGATTTCCAGATAAAAGACCTATCTAGTGATGGTAACCATCTTAAAATCTTTTGCCAAATCATAGATAGTCATTTGAATAATTCTAACTTTTTTGGACTGTGGGAATCCAATCTTCCCATGTATTTTCTCCCCTCAGTTCATGTTTTCCCAGATATCATTCATCAATTCTGTGCCAACTATGACCCTATCCATAGAGTAGTTATGTCCCCATCCCAAACTGTTCCTTTTCCCATAACCGCTAAGTCCATTAATGAAATGATATAGTTCCATTCCACTTAGCCCCTTGCTCCTCTTTCCGTGGGATATCTACTTGAAAAAGCTCCTCAGTTTCCCAAATCAGAGATAACCCACATTTCTCAGATGTTTATGTTACCAAACTACCAACCCACTGCCCCACCTCCCTATCTGCAGACCTTTTTCACTGAAACTGGTAGACTTATTGTTGACATGATATCCATGATCATGGGATTTAATACCAATGAATATTTTGATTATATTACTCTATTTTTGTTGTCAATATTTACTCCTGGACAACCCCCTACTGTCAAGTATGACTATGCCACTTTCATTGCCAATAAAATCCATGATCAATTCATGAGTTTGGATAGGGAAGGAGTTTTCAAATACACATCTTTTATATACCATTTTTTGTTATATCATCAACCAGACAACTTTCCTTTCCCTATCAGGAAATTGGACTCAAAAGGAAATCAAAGGCTTGTGATATTTTGGACCTCAATCTTTCATAAAATTCTAGAGTCTCCTTACAACTATAATGAATTCATTGACTAGTTTGTACATCCAGCATCCACTCTGTTGATGGGAGTTCCCCCTCCTAGACTCCCTAGTGAGATGAAGAAGATTCTCCAACTTTCCACGCAGTACAAGATAGGTGACTAGTACCTGTAGCAAAATTACACAAAAATCAGAATGTACGGGTGTGAACTTTGCCATTTCAAGGTACCTAAATATGTGCCCATGAGATTGTTTGCCCTAGAGTATTTTAGAAAAATCATAAATGCAGAGTTAGTCCATTTTTATGCTGCCAAGAAGAAGGCTCATTTAAGAATAAAGAACCACAGTTATGCTCCTGTAAACTACGACAATCTTGTCAAAGTTTTAGCAGGATTGGAAGGAATATCCTTCTAAACTATGTCCATCGGCTCATTCCCTACTCAAATTTGAGGTGTTTCCACCCTCCTTCTCTTCCTCTACCTTCTTATTATAGCCTTATGCAGTGGGTTGTAGAACACATCTAAACAATGAATTTCAGTTACCTTTAGGATAATTTCTAATGTGGGGAATGCAAGAATGATTTCTATATGTTGTGAACTTTCCCCTTTCTCAACCATCGACTTAGACTCTATAGTTTTCTGAGTTTGTAGAGGAGTGTGATATTTTGTGATTTCTTGGGCATCTGTTATCTTAGGAGTATATTGTAGCCTTTTATTAAATTTGTCCCATTATTTCTCCAAATTGTTGCTTTTGACTTCGGCACCAATATCATTAGTTGGGTCACTTATGACGTGTTTCTCGACAGACCTTCTGCTAGCTTCCACTGTATTCTCTGTGTCCTACACTTTCCCTGTATTCTATGCTTTCCTTGTATCCACTTGAGACTCTATGCGAGAATTTGGTCCTGCATTCCTCATAGTTACATTGGGAGTAGGTTTTTCCTCAGCCCTTAACAAATGCAATGGAATTGTTTCGAGCCTTTGACTTCCGAGTTCCTGAAACTTCTTAAAATCATCATGACTCAAATTATCCTTTGCCCATTCTAATTCTTGTTTGAATTATTGAGCTGATTGTCAAAGATCCTAATAATCATTAGCCTCATTATTAAAGGGATTAATCTTTACTACAATAATATTATGTGCTATTTTGTTTGGATCAAATTGCCTCAATATGGAGCATGAGGATTTCTAGGCTTAGTGATTCCTTGGTTGCATGGTTGAATTTTTCTAATGAAAAAGAACAAAATTGAATGGGAAAGGATGGACATAATGAATTTTCGTTATCTTTTATGGTCTTGGTTAGGTCTTTTCCCATATTCTAGTGAGCTATTTCTCTTATTAGTGTCTTGTCAGAGACATACAAAGGGAGCACATGCGGGTTCCCTGTAATACCAAAAGCTCTGATATATGTAAACCATTCTTCAGCAAAATACTTGCCTGCTACGAGAAGGTTTGTAGTGGCTTCTTTAGAAACCATGAGGACTTTATGATTAAAAACAAATTGATCTAATGGTAAAATGAGACCATGACATATTTTATAAAAATGGGGTATATAATGGGATTCCCAAATCTATTTGTGGTTGAGATGGATGAGGTAGGGGTCTTGCAAAGTCCATTTCCAACCCCTGATTGGAAATTTAGTATAGAAACAGATGACATCCATGATATAGGCACTGAAATAAAATGGAGGAAGGTTCCCTGTGGAGGTGGATCTCTTTTGACAGTACTCAAAAATAGCAATAGCTGGGTTATCAGATAGGATAGGGGGCCAATTCATTATGTGGGAATTGACATAAGCATTAATTAAGGAATCCATTCTATGGAAAACTTGGTATTATTAGGTAATCCATATAACCTACATAACATAGAAGTTGCATAGTTATAGGGGTTTTCCAAAGAATCTACGAGATACATACTCATTTTATCATATTTGAACTTTTTCTCTAGGACCCTCCAACCATGGATCATCTCGAAAGGTTCTTCAATTTTCTTCGCGAAGTTGGCTAAGTATGTTTTATCATATATTTCTTGAGGGTAAGGTATATGATACCTTTTCTTCAGGTCTTCAGCTTTGATGGACCCCATTAGCTCCATCTTCGAGTTCATGAATTGCATGTCTTCAATACTGAGATTTTCGACCACCCATCTAATCATATGAGTGTATGGGAGTATTTTCGCTCTTGCTCCTGTTTTGTGAAGGAAGGAGTAAGCAACATCTCTGAATTGGACCCCCAACGGTTTTATTGAGTCATTTTTTACCTCTATGACAGTAATTTTAGGACGCTCATCTTTGAGTCTATTGTATATGACTTCCCATGTTGTCACTCCTCATCAGTGAATATAGGTGACATCTCTGATATAACAGACTCTGTAATTCTCTACTTCTTCTGCTTTTGCATTACCTTTCGCAATGACATTTCTGTTGAGGCTTGCTTGAAATGAAAGAGATATATTAGCACACACAATGGAGGGAAATTAAGGAAGAGATTTCTTTGAAATGACTTTGAATCATGGGAAGATTTTACATGATATTTCAGTGGTAACTAGGGATAACTTGAAAACATCAATTCCTCTCCTTGAGGAATTAATTACTCTATCAAACCACTCATTATTACATTAGAACTCAGTAACTTCTCCACGCTTCACACTTTATTTGCACATCACAACTTTAAAACATTGCCATATAACGTTATTCGAAGTTAATGAGAAATGCGATTACGAGAATCACAATATCACATTCACAAATTCTTAAGGGTTGACACAATGGCATGCTCCATCAATTTGTGATTTGCGAAGTGCGATCATGTCATATCGCATTTCGGGATTTCGATGGAATGTTAACAACTGTTACATGGAAAACTTTGAGATGTAATTTGCGATAAGAGCTTCAAGCATGAGTTCCTTTTTTAAGGTTTTTAAGGCAAATTTACAGAGTTAGCATTTATTTTCAACGGCTAAAAATTTAAAATGGTCCCCTATTTATATGTCAAATATTAATTACTATTACTCATATAAATGGGGGGGGTTGTTACATAGTACAACACTGCCCCATAGGGATTTTTAATAGATGTTTATTGGGTGTACTTTTAAGGCACTCCTTGATGTTAAGGTCATTAGTTAAAAACCCATGTGTAGTCCCACCTACCTAGGAAAAAAAAACTCTCCCATGCGAAAGGTTTCTGATTTATATCTATCGTTGATCCAACACCTAGGATTATGATGGGGTATTTTGGAGTTTTGTTCAGGAGAATATATTTCAACAATGTGAATAAATTCTATTAAAACAAGTGAAGGGAGGTGATCGGGTGTACATCATAAAAATTTTATTCAATACCATCTTTTTGTGTGGACTCTTTATTCTCTCTCTATGTTGATTAACTTCACTATGATTTCACCATGGTTTACTATGTTTGATGTTAAGACTGTAAAAGAAGGTAGTTTATTTTCTAAGAGAATAAATGGATAAGCTTTTCACCATTGGACATAAAGTTTCTTTCTCTATTCAATGTTTTTTGCATTGTGCCATTTCTTTTAATTCAACTATGAGATTACTAATGACATTTCGCATGTGGTCCTTTTCTCATTGTAATACTTGTCACATGTAAGGTCACACGATATGTTTATGTTAAGAAGAAGGGTGTATCTCTAAGCTATAGCATAAGTAATCTTCAAACAAGTATCATAAGGATTTCTACTTCTAATGATGGTCAACACTTAATGAAGCCAAGGTTTCAATGAACTTTTAAATTTTACATGCATGCTTTTGAATGAGAAGAATTTGAAATGATACTCATTAATGGCTGTGCCATATCAGGTTCTAACAATAGTTTTGGCTTGGGGACAAAATTCCCTTGTGGGATTTTTGAGAGAACCATAATCTTTGGCTTCTTGCAATGATGGGGGCAATCTTGTAATTTCAATTCATGCAAGTGGGCTTCACTTTTTTACTCAAACTCAAATCATACATATGCCAAAACCATCAGTTATTGGTTTTACCAAGAATTCAAGCCATGGTATCAAGATATTCTATCTCTATTACGTGTGTATGCATAAAATAACAATGGAAGAAACATAACTATTTTAAAAGCTAGGATTACTTTTGATTTGGAAATTGAATGGAACTTATTTTTATAATAATTAGATAGCTAACCTAATTTTTATAATGAATACTATATTAAAGGAATTCAAAATGCAAATGTAATCAATTATGGAGGTTCTTGGTTGGGTCGATAGTTTCTCCACATGGACAAGACAACATTAATATTAATATTGTTTGTGAATAGAAATAGTATAAAAAATCATATATCTTATTTATTGATAAATCTAAATACAATCCAAAATATTAAGATCTAACATTATGAAAAAAATATTTTATGCATAACTCAATATGGTCAACCTATTCTCATTGTTATACAAATCTTAAAACTAGAATTAAATGTTGACAATAAGAGAGAATGTGCACAACTTTTAAATTAACATATTTAACTAAGACAACAATATCAATTACTAGGGATGAAAACCTATTATTATTAGTTATATAGTCATGTCACTTTACTCATTTTGGATCTACACCTCCTCAAGATAGAAGGACAAAATTTCTTTTTGATTTTATAATAAGTAAATAACTTTCTAGCCATAATAAATAATCCTATAACATTGAGAACCATCATTCATTTTTGAAAGTAGTTAATAACTAATATTATAAATCTCAATATGCCTATGAATACAATATTTTATATTATATACAATATCAAATCACATAACAACACCACAAGAATAAATGGCATACCCTTTGTCATATTTTTCCTCTTCACGATCTACTTCTATATCATGAAAGTTTTTAAATCTTCCTTGTGTATTGACTCCTCTACACTATAAATATATTTAATATGTTTTTCATGGATTTGAAGAAAATCTTTCTAGGTGGCTTCCATTAATACTCATATTATGCAAATGGTGGATTTATTTTCACACACCTAAATGATATTCCCTTGATTGTTATGCGCTTGACTTTCTTCATAGATTGAGGGGTTTCTTCCATGGATACACCTTCATATTAATATTTAGGATGAAGAGTTCAAAATATTATTACATCCTATTGTATATTCATTAAAGCCTTAGGTTTAAAGGGTTCCTTCACATCCTTGTTATCCTCATTAAATGAATATTCAAAATGATCATAAATTCATATCCATATGAAAGAAAGTTACATAGATTTTTTTTTTAGCCCTTAAGAAAAGCATCCCATTTAAATGATTACTCATACAATATCCATTTTCCAAGATACCATTGAATAATATATTTTAACTCCTCATATATACCATAACTTTACTTTGGATGAGTAATAGATATATTACAATAGAATTATTATTTGGCATCATATCTATTAGATTTGAAAATAAATTCCCCTTACATTAAATTACTAATCATGTAACAATTACTTGTTTCATTGATGCTCATTTAGTTGAGAGTTCTATAATAAACAAGAAAAAAATTTGATTTGTACCAATGCATAGTCATGCTTACCCTATCATCCACCTTATCAGCCTTTCATAAACAATTTGAACTCCATATGTTAAGTTATGGGATCAAATCCAATATATCATGGAATCAAATCCGGATTAGTGGAATCACTAAATGAGTTCTTCAATTCAATAAGGAATGGAGGCCAACATATTAGAGAATTGGCCTTTGTCTTTTAATAGAGTCACTCTTCGTTGTTTTAAAGAATTGTCATTCACATTGTGTTAAGTAATTTAGGTTATTGTTCTAAAATTGAAAAAGTAATAATAAATCAAAGCTAATCGCAACAACATAGTAAAATTCAGAAATTTAAATAAACTAGGTAACACAGTAAAATAGTAAAATGCAGGAGTTAAAATAAATACGAAAAGAAAAAAGCAGAAATCTAAATTAAAAAAAAAACACGCAAACATTTCTTGCTTTTTTTAAGGACATTGGGTAGACGAATCTTAAATATTTTGGAAATGGTTGTTCAATAAAGGACGCCCATATATCTGTTGAAAGAGTATGTATATATGTGAAATGATTGTTCAGTTAAAAAATAAAATAAACAGTGATTCAATCAAAGAGGCCAATATAACCATTAAAAGAAACGCTATGAGAAACCTTATATACACCGTTGGTAAATTTCCGAGGATATCCATATAATGCTTTTATTATTCAAAAACAAGTAATAGTTAACCATAATGAACACAACATAGCTAAAAGATAGTAACATTAATTTTTAAAATTTTCACTCATCTGGAAGAAATAGGAGATTTGTCGTGGAACGGTTATTCAAGAAAAGAGGTCGATATATCCGTTAAATAAATGTTACAATAGCCAACCGGTGTCAGTCCGACAATTCCATTTCTAATTTTGACATCGGTTACTTCATGATTAGAAATGTTACAATAGCCAACCGGTGTCAGTCCGACAATTCCATTTCTAATTTTGACATCGGTTACTTCATCATTAGATTCTACCTAGGGCATGTGAAACTTATTCTAAATTTAGAAAAGTAATGGTTAAATCAAATATCATAAAACACACTGATTAATAGAAACTGAAAAACCGAAATCATGAATCGAAATTAAAAGAAAGAAAAACATGATTGTTTTATGCCTGTCTTTTTAAAAAGACCAATTTTAAATTCTCTCCCATTTGTGGAAGAGACAGATTTTCCTCTGAAACCGTTATTAAAAAAAGGAGGCCAATATATCCGTTGAGAGAAACCCTACATATATGTATCGAAGGTCGCAGAAATTTCCCATTTACTTCTTCCTTGTCATGAACCTCTGCTCTCGCCGTATGTGTCTATGTGTGGTCTCATCTGGTATGTTTATGCGTGTCTTGTGGGTCTGGTATATGTACTTGGGCATCTCAGTCTGTGTGCTTGTGCGTGTGCCTGTGACATGTCTGTCATGTAAGTGAGTATGTGCAAAGTCAATCATGTTATATAAGGAGGCAATTGGATCATCCTAGCTTCAGAGGAAAGGCGGTTAAGTTCTCTGGGTCTTTTAATTTCAGGTATATATTATATTGATTCATTTGTGCCGTGTTTCTATCTACTTTGATAGATGCAGTAGTTTTTTTAATTCATTTCAGCCATTGCAATGTATTTCCATGTATATCAAAACACTTCCGAAAAAACCGGTTCCATTATTTTATGTTGTATTGTTGCGATAGATAGGAACCTCCCATTGAAGAGTCGGTTATGCTCCTCCTACATTCCTCTGATCTCTGCTGTCAATTCCAACGATCCCATTCATTTCCATTTTCTTTTTGTTAATTTCTTGTGCCCTATAATGACAGAAACCGAGGTTTCCTCAGCTCAAACCACACCAAGAACAGGGCATATTCTTTGAAGTTTTCAGTGTATTTTCAGTTGGTTTTTTAGCCACGTCATCATTCCATCCACTTGTGTACCCTGATCTAGTTTCATGTAATTCCTTTGTTGTTTAGTTTCATTTAGTTTCTTATGTTTGCGTATAACAAATGGAATTTATTTTATTTTCTCGAAAATTAGTGAAGGAATTGTTTTCTGTTGTATAGTTATGATGGATAGGAACCTTACATTGAAGAGTCGGCTATGGTTTACTCACTGCTCCTCCTCAATAACTCGCAGGGCTTCAATTACATGTACATTTCCTCTAATCTCTGAAACCCTAGTCCTATTTCAATTTTCTTTATGTTAATTTTTGCAGCACTGTAATACCTGAAATCAAGACTTCTATGATTTTTCTTTCTCTTAATTTTCTGAAATTATTTTCTATTAGTTATCAATCCAGCCAATAATTAATTTCCTGAGATAATTAATTTTCTGAAAGTATTTTCTATTGGTTATTAAATTATCCCATCCTTCCGTTGATTGCTTAATTTCTCCACTCATAACTATAGTTCCTGCTCATAGAATCACTATTCCATTCTATTCCGATTATTCCATCCATGCATGTCGCGATTATTAAACCATTGTAGTTTCCCCATTAATTGAAATTGTTGTATTTTCATTTGCAGGTACATTTAAACCTTCCAATGTGTTCAATATTTTGTTTCTCCGCGACTTCAATTTTTTGTGGTGTAGATGTAATTCCTCTATAGTTTATCTTTATTTAAATTAGGTACAGTTTCATGTCAGTTATAAAAACCAGATGCCATAATCTTGGCCCTCGAAATCCATTTTTCAGGGCTGCCCTTCTCTTATAATTCTCTCGGACGATGTGGTTTATATTAAATTGCTTTAATGACTCTGAGCTGCGCTTTTACATCTTCTAAATACGTTGTTCATTAATATCTCATAAATTTGTATATTAAATTTTG
>APFE030867776.1:13228-36818 GCA_000404065.3 Pinus taeda
CCACCTATATCACTATAAGAAGAGATGAAGTGAAGATCATTTGGCATCCATCACAAGTGTAATTCATCACTAGGAAGATAAACACAAGTACTCGTCGGCCTCAAGGAGTTGAGCTAGTAAGGAAGAAGAAGAACACGTTTGTCTCTTTTCTTTTGTTATGGTAGGCCGAGTCCAAAGAGGGTTGATCATGGCATTCTGGCTATGCGCTTCTATGGTAACTTCTCTGACAAACCCGAGTTGAGATTAGTGCGCTAAAGAGAGAGTCAATACCCATGTAGGTGTTGGAAGACAAGGACAAGTGAGGGTTGAGTTCTCTCAAGGAGCAGCAAAGGAGGTCACAGGTCTGTGAGGGAATTTATCACAACATTTAAGTGACTATTATCTGACTGAGGTGGCCACAGGAGATCAAAACTGTGGGGCAACAAAGGTTTGTCATCTAGGCCGAAAATCTCAGTCAATTGATGCTTAGGACCGAAGATCCTTAGGACTGTGTTGAGTTCCTTAAGGAGGAAAGTTTGTTATATTTAATTTTGATGATTGTTGAGTGTGAAGGTTTGTTCAAAAGGGTTTTGGATAGCGTGGTAAGAGGTCTTATGTACAATCATTTGTAGAAGACAGTGAGTTGTAATGAAGGCCTAGTTTAGTGCCCAAGTAGTGTGATATTGAAGGTGGAATATCATTGTTAAGAAGTTGAATTTTATGTGCCCTATGGATGCCGCCTAGCACATACACCCAGGTTAGCGTGGGAAAAGTCCTTAAGCCCAAAAGGTGTGACTTGGTGGCAAACTAAGAGATAGGGCTATCACCTATTCCCAACTCTCTCCGTTAAAGCTCTCTCCTAGGTAAATCTAAGAGGGGTGGTCCCTAATGAAAAGTTGGATGTAATGATATGAGTTTCTATGAGATCTTAAGCTAATGCGACTTCTTCAAAATTATGAGCAAGCTTAGTGTTAAAATTGGAAACTAGGGCCAAACTCCATGTGGATCATCTTATTTATCCCAGCTGATATTTTTCTTGGATTCCTCTCATTGAGAGGTGTAGGATTGATCTAACGATCATCTGATTCCGACAGGTATTCATGGAGATATGAATTTATTTGTACTTCTTGACAATTTGTCGAGGTCGGCTAGCAAGTAAAATAGAGTTTCACACCCCCAGCTAAACCTCAACGTGGCATATAAGTAGAGGAGACCTTGAGGCATTATGACGCTCATCTCATCTCTGCATCTCTTCTCTCTCCTAGCTTGTTTGGGTATCCGTAGGAGGAGCTCCTCTCTCTCACATGGGAAGAAGGAGGACGCAGTTAGGAGCAGCAGTATTGACTTGGGTGCAGGAGGACACAGGAAGGTACAACAGCGTTGATTTGCATTAACCGAGGTGCTAGAGGACCATGTTGACCAGCGTGAGGATACCTTTGACTATGGATTTGTGTGGGGAGCCTCTACCTTGCAAGCCGCAGTTCAGATCAGCCATTGTTGACCTCTGTTTGACCACGGTTTTGACCAGCATTAACTAGTTAGGGTTGACTACAGATTGCTGAAGTCTTGAATCTTGTTTGACCACATTTTGTTGACTGTTTGAGTTGCCCATTATTGTTGTTGGAGGCTGAGTTCTCCTAGTTTGTCTTGAGGTCACGTGGGAGTTGTTTGACCAGCTTTGACCTTGTTGATTTGGATTACACTGCTGCTGCAGTAAAATCACAGATTTTTGATATTGTACTATCTCTCTCTCCATTGAATTATTGAAGAATATAGAAGAATTGATCAAAGGGTTCACTCGCATTGGGGTTTGTCCCTCAGTGGTGCCACATCTTGTGTCTCTTGTCTTGGCTTGTCTTCTATTGTTTACATTTATGTTCTATCTACATTTTACTATCATGTTGATGTGATTGCAATACTGGAATTTGATATTGGTCTAATAAGAAGATTTGAAGTAAATTGCTCTTAAGCATAGAACATACCATAATTTAACATGGTATCAGAGCTGAGGTGAAGACAAAAAGCCCAAACAAGAGCAAGAGCAATCATCGAAGATAGTTGGAAAACGTCAAAAGGCTTCATGGGTTCCTCATCACACTTCCCCGCCTAAGACAAGCAATGTGAGAAGTCTGACTATCACAGATGGAAGATGTCTCTTGATATGACATTGGAAGAGCAGGAAGTGTTGGACCATGTCAGGGGTAGAATTACGAAGCAAGCCATGAGACATATGAACATCTGAAATATGAACACCTGAAATATTCTCTTGGAAGCCATGAAACATATGAACACCTGAAATATCTGGAAACAAGCAGCATGCATGGCAAGAAATATGTCAGTGAAAGCAAAGCAAATTCGGGGAAGGACACAGCACATACCTGGGAAACTGATGAGCAAGATTGCGCAAATTTCATTGGGAGGTTGAGTGACTGGCTGCCAAAACTGCGCAAAAGGCAGTTTGGATTGTCTAAGAGGCTAGACTGCTGTTGGATCTGCGAAATGCGCAATCCAGTTGGGCAACTGGTTGCTAGGATTGTAAAATGCACAATCCCAGCCTGGAAGGACTACTGGCCCAGGGACAAATTTGCGCAATTTCTTGGGCCAAGAAGCCATTGTCCTCGAGGAATGTGCAAAACAGTCCAAGAGGCCAGTACTAGGCCAGAATGCGCAAATTTGGAGAGGAAGGTGAGCCTTCCTTCCCCAGATTGTGCAATGCAGCCTTGGTGGAGGCAGAGACCGGGCCAAAGTTGGCCCGACTCACCAACGGGCAACTGAAAGCAAATAAGTCGATGAAATGCATGGGGACACTAAGTGATAGCAAAAGTGATAAACAGTGCATACAAAACATGAATGGAAGATTCAAGAAACAGATCAACATGCATGTGAGTGAGCCTGTTCGTCGATTAGGCGAACATCCGTGAAAAACAGTTTCATGCATGCCATAGCAGCGAGATAGCAATGAAACTAAAACAGAGATAGGACAAGCTAGAATATATGTAAACAACAGTAGGCATTCAAAGAAATCAAGCAAACAACACTCACACAAGCGAATACAGAAAAAGCGACAGAACCACTGAAAAAGACAAGTTGAGGCCACTTACCAATGAATAGCTGAGTCGAATGTGTCGAAGAGTCTTGGATGTGTTGTGGGATGTCAAAGTTCCAAGATCGATGTGAATGAATGAGCTCTGATGCGTCAAATAAATAGGTTTGGTCTCATGATGTGGATGCCACAAATCTAGGGAAAAGCGACACTTGGAGGGAAACTTCTAAAACAACTTTGCATGTAACGTCCAACTGCTAAAAATAACTTCCTGAATCATGGGATGTCTTTTGCATGTTGTCTCTCGCTATTCTGGGAAGATCAAGTCATGCATGCATGCAAGTCATTACCTCGGTCCCGAGTGGAACTGGTCAACCAGACTGTTCATGCATGCGAGTGCTTAATTGCTCGGGAAAAATGTGCATTCCTGGCTTGGAGTTGGGTTCACTGCCCAAAACGTTTGCGCAATTTCTAGGTAGAGCAGCTGACTGCTGCCCAAATTTGCGCAAATCTTGGGCTGAACAGCCTGCTGCTGGGAAAATCTATGCAAATCCTACTGGGAGCGTTGGCTGACAGGATTACGCAATCATGGAGCCCAGCAGGCTACCAGAGAGGATTGTGAAATTCCTAGGGGGAAGGTTGGTTGCCCTCCAGAAATGCTTAATTTTCCAGGGGAAGCTGCTCACTTGCAGCTTGACCAAGTCCAGGTAAGCAACCTGTGAGGGGGATGGATCGACTGTGATCGACAGGCTGTCTTTGTGTGAGGAAAACACTGAAGCTTGAGTACTTAACAAAGCAAGACAAAGTGTTGAGTAAGGTTGGTAGGGAGGCTCCAAAACAGGCTAAGAAAAAATTTTGGAGGGTGGTTGTAGCCGCTACAACAGTACCTGATCTCAAGAAGAACCTGGTGTGCTTTTCGGCAATGGAAGACAAAGGCTACAAGGTGGCCTTCATCGATGGCAAGGTACATGTGTGGAAAAAGAATTTTAAAAATGCTTTCACTCTTGGGTTTCAAGTCAACTCTTCATATCAAGTTGGAGGAAGTCCGTTGGGAGTCATGTCTTGTGACACATCTCTTCTGTCTGAACTATGGTACCTGAGGTTTGTCCATGTTCATTATAAGGCTCTACCTGATGTGAGACAAATGGTGACAAGGATTCCCAAGTTCAAAATAGAGCATGAAGGTGTATGTCTGGGATGTGCCGAAGGAAAAAGCTCAAAAGAGGACCATTCCCCTCTAGCCATAGCAAGACCTCTGACATTTTGCAGTTGGTTCACTCCGACATATCTAGTATGATGCCCATGAACTCTTTGGGAGGATATCTATATTATCTCACTTTTACAAATGATTATTCTCACAAGACTTGGATATACTTCTTGAAAAATAAGGATGAATTGTTCTCCTGGTTTTGTCACTTCAAAGCCTTGATCGAGAATCAAACTGAGAAGAGGGTCAAGAATTTAAGGATTGATAATGGGACAGAGGATGAATCCAATGAGTTCCATGACTTTTGCAAAGAAGTTGGCATTAACAAGGAGACCACAACACCATACAATCCTGAGCAGAATGGTGTGGCGGAAAGGAAGAATCGTACGATTGTGGAAGTCGTTCGTGCCATGCTCCATGATCAAAGGCTTCCGAAGTTTCTATGGGCCGATGTTGTGAATACCGCCGTCAAAACCAATGCCATCATCAAACATTGGATTCCAAGACTCCCAAAGAGATGTTCATTGGTAAGAAACCCGATGTCTCTCATTTTAGAATTTTTGTAAGTCTCGTATATTTTCACGTGCCGAAAGAGAAAAGAAGCAAATTGGGTGCATCTAGAAAGAAGGGAATCCTCGTGAGCTATAGCGAAAAATCTAAGGGCTATAGAATCTATGTGGCTGGTCAAATGGAAGTCGAGATAAGTCATGATGTCACCTTTGACGAAGATATGGCTCTTAGCAAGGTTGACAATCTTCCTATTCTAAGGAAAGATAAAGAAGTTGACAGCGGGAAGCCGGATGAGAAGGAAGATGAGAGGATGCCCGATGTGGAAGAACCTATGGACCCTATTGATGCCCCTCCGCAAGAACCTTCCTCATCTAGGAAGAGGCCCTCATGGCTTAGGGGGACTCTGGAAGATGCCGAGAGACATATTGCACCCATAGGGACTTTCCGTCAAAGTAAGAAGCCAACCAGGTATCAGGGATACTTGACCATTATGAGCACCATCATTCAAAATGAACCTTCATCGTTCAAAGAAGCCGTGAAGCATCAAGTATGGAAGGATGATATGAATGAAGAATACGAGTCCATCATGAAGAATGATGTCTGAGATGTGGCCCCCAGACCCTAGCACAAAACAATTGTCACCTCGAAATGGCTTTACAAAATAAAGCATGGAGCTGATGGGAGTGCTGAAAAATATAAGGCTCGCTTTGTTGCTGCTCAAGGCTTTTCTCAAAAGGAAGGTGTGGATTATGATGAGATATTTGCACCCATTACCCGATACACCACCATCCACTCAATCATAGCCCTTGCTGCTTCGCAAGGATGGAACCTACATCAGATGGATGTCAAGACCGCGTTCTTGCATGGTTTGATTAAGAAGAATTCTATGTGGAACAACCCGAGGGGTTTGAGATTCATAATCGGGAATCTCACATATGCAAGTTGAAGAAAGCCCTCTATGCGCTGAAGCATGCAACCCGAGCTTGGTATGAGAGGATCGATAGCTACTTGATGAAGCTGGGATTCACTAGGAGTGAAGCCAATCCAAACCTTTACTTTCAGGTTGAAGATGATAAGCCTCTCATACTGGTGTTGTATGTTGACGACCTCTTTCTGACAGGTGCAGACCCTCTCATTCACAAATGTAAGAGGAACTTGGCTTCTGAATTTGAGATGAAGGACCTAGGACTGATGCACTATTTCTTAGGGGTGGAGGTCTGGCAAAAGCCAGGAGAAATTTTCCTATCTCAAGGAAAATAGATGGTGAAGATATTGGAGAGATTTTGTATGGTGGATTGCAAGTCCGTGACTACCCCGATGGAGCTTAACTTCAAGAAGTTATGCAATAGTGTTGCCGGACTTGTTTTGGGAAATGCTTCTGAGTATCGTCAACTCATAGGAGCATTGATGTTCTTGGTGAAATCCCATCCGGATATATGTTTTGCAGTCAACACTTTGAGCCAATATATGGTTGAGCCTCATCACTCACATTGGATTGGTGCCAAGAATCTTCTGAGATATCTTCGAGGCACAATCACTCATGGTTTGAGATACACTGCCAGAGATGTGAGGCTACATGGATATTCCAATGCTGATTGGGCAGGCAGTGTAGTGGACCAAAGGAGCACTTCTGGGTGTTGTTTCTCTTTGGGTTTTTCCACGATATGCTAGATGAGCAGGAAGCAGAAGTCAGTAGCTTTGAGCACCGATGAGGCAGAGTACATTGCTGCGAGTATGGCCTCCTGTGAGGCTATCTGGTTGAGGAAGCTCTTCAGTGAGCTGTTTGGACATACGTTGGATACTACAGTGATCCTCTACAATAACCAAAGTGGGATTCGTTTATTAGAGAATCCCATATTTCATGATCGCTTCAATCTCATCGATATTAGGTACCACTTTATCCAAGATATGGGACAACGAGGAGAAATAAGGCTCCATCATATTGGAACTGATGAGCAGGTCGCCGACATTCTGACGAAGCCCCTGGGAAAGGTCGAATTCATGACTTTCCATGAACCACTAGGAGTCGTGGAGAGACCCTCTTATGAGGGTCCTGTATGATGCATACTTTGAGCTCTGGGAGCTCCGGGGGGCTTGGGGTACTTCTTGGAGCGACAAGCAACCATATGGTGACTCAGCCTCCCCTAGTGGTGCGCTATGTACAGGGTGAATGATTTAGCCTTCCCCTGTGATACCCGGTGGCAACATGTAAGCAAGATGAGTGGTTCATCCTTCTCCTGCCGAGACATCCTACCCATGCAGTCTGAGACTCATGGGAAGTACCTCTCATCTGGCCAATGAGTAGGGAAATGAGGATAGGGACCATAGTGGTACCGATGGATGCATCGTGTATCTATTGTACTCCCTATGCTAGGATGACATTGATCTAGGATCAATTGGAACTGACTTCGGGTCAGTAAGAGCGATATAAATCACTCTCTTTTGGAACTGACTTCGGGTTAATAAGAGTGGTATAACACACTCTCTTCATTGAGACTGACGGGTCAATAAGAGTGCTATTGGACACTCTCTTTTATCTGGGACTGACTTCAGGTCAGTAGAGGATAGTATGATACACTCTCGATCATTTCTTCTTCTTCATAGTTTATTATAACAGGGAAGAGTAGAGCAGAGTCGAGCAATGCATTTGATGGCAAAGATAGTATCAATAAACAGATGGATTAGCAGATGGAGTTCTCCCTAGTTGAGAGGGAGTGTTAAAATTGGCAAATAAGGCCAAAATCCATGTGGGTCATCTTATTTATGGCAACTGATATTTTTCTTGGATTCCTCTCATCGAGAGGTGTAGGATTGATCTAACAATCATCTGATTCCGACATGTATTCATGGAGATATGAATTTATTTGTATTTCTTGACAATTTGTCAAGGTCGGCCAGCGAGTAAAATAGTGTTTCACACCCCCTACTAAACCTCGACGCGGCATATAAGTAGAGCAAACCTTGAGGCATTATGACACTCATCTCATCTCCACATCTCTTCTCTCTCCTAGCTTGTTTGGGTATGCATAGGAGGAGCTTCTCTCTTTCACGTGGGAATAAGGAGGACGCAGTTAGGAGCAGCAAGATTCACTAGGGTGTAGGAGGACGCAAGAAGGTACAACAATGTTGACTTGGGTTGACCGAGGTGCTAGAGGACTATGTTGACCAATGTGAGGATACCTTTGACTACGGATTTGTGTGAGGAGCCTCTACCTTGCAAGCCGCGGTTAAGATCAACCATCGTTGACCACGGTTTTGACCAACGTTGACTGGTTAGGGTTGACCGCAGATTATAAGAAGAGTTTCTACATGTGATTTACGCCAAAACTCTTCTTATAATTGTTATGGATCACAGAAGCCTCAATTCTACAATTGACCGCAGATTGTTGAAGTGTTGACTGCTATTTGACCACATTTTGTTGATTGTTTTCAGCTGCCCATTATTGTTGTTGGAGGCTGAGTTCTCCTAGTTTGTCTTGAGGTCACTTGGGAGCTATTTGACCAGTTTTGACCTTGCTGATTTGGATTACACTGCTGCTGCTATAAAATCACATATTTGTGATATTGTACTATCTCTCTCTCTCTGTTGAATTATTGAAGAATATAGAAGAATTGATCAAAGGGTTTCCCCACATTCGGGTTTGTCCCTGGCTGGTGCTACATCTTATGTCTCTTTTCTTGGCTTGTCCTCTGTTGTTTACATTTATGTTCTATCTGCATTTTACTATCATGTTGATGTGATTGCAATACTGGAAATTGATATTGGGCTAATAAGAAGATCTGAAGTAAATTGCTCTTAACCATAGAACATACCATAATTTAACACTTAGTGAATAGATTGAGAAAATTAAAGATATTTTCAATGATAATCAACACATCATTCAAAAGATAAACATGTAAACCAATGCCTAGATGATTGCTTCAAGAAATAGTAAAGACTTTCTCAAATATGTGTACTCAAAATGAGATGACAAGTAGTCTTGCAAAACAAATCAATGTTAGATGAAAGATATCAACTGCAAGATACAAATTGAACTTTAAACAAATGCTTTAATAAAGATACTATCATTCATGATCATAAGCATGTAAAGTAACAATTTAAAGGACAATGACTTGCAAAATGAAATTAAATGAACCAAAGCCTTACTTGCAAAAAAAAATGTTGTACTAGCTAAATGAGATACTTCAACAATAAAAATGATAACTTCAATGGATAGTGAGGTTATTCATCACAACAAGTACATGAGATAAATTTGCAAGTAAATTGGAATATGCTCTAAAATAAATGAGTTAGAATGATATACACTTAGCTAAGCTGAGATGCAATTATCTTGGTAATTTTTTAAACTAAATGTCTATTCTAGGTGATAGATTCTCCTTTCAACCTCTTACCAAAGGGTAAATATTGGGGTAACTACAAGGAAAATGGGTTGAGGAAGCTCTTGTCTTCATTAATGATATCCTTCCCCTAATCCTTACAATCCATGTGTCTTCGTTCGTACAAGGGGGCAAAGCCACCTTCATAACTGCAGGGTCACACACTTTACCTTACTCCGTACCAACTAGAAGAACTTTCAAGGAAAATTTTGGCCCAATTATTTCTATTCAACCAAGCTTATGCTTGGAGGTAAATTTTAAGTATGCAAGATGTAAAACTAAAATTCCTAAATGCTTGCTTTTTTTTAGTGTTTGCAAAGGAAATGCCTGAAAATAAATGTACAAATTGCTAACAATAAGATGGCATCAATGACTTCAAATAGTACTCACAAGCTTGTAAAAGTATATGGCATGTAAACATAAGCTTCATAAGTGACCAAGTCTTGCAAATTGTTCCAAGTAGATGCTTAACAAAGGATGTACCAACGAACAATATAATTAAGTATATATTGACAATGAAGCATGTATTAATTGAAATGTAGCCAGAAGTAAAATGTTTGCTTGTAAGTGAGCAAAATAATTGCTTAAAATGTATGATCAAAGCAACAAGTAAGCATATAATGAGGCAATGTATTCCAAAGAAACAAAATGCTAAGTAAATGAGTTAAACTTGCCACATGAAACTTAGAGTACTTGCATTTTCTCTAATATCGTGGATGAAGTGTAAGAAATTGCATATACTTGATAAATACAAAGCAAGCTAAAAATGAAATTAGATGTGGATGATATGTGAGTTAGATTAACAAAAGAGCATGTTGTGAAAATTCGGTGACCCCAAATCCTATTGAAGCAACAGATGTTAATTCTTCTAATTGTTAATTCGATTAAACAATTTACTTGTTGTGTGCTACGGAAAATATCAAATTAAATACACCACAGCCTTCACAAAATAAATATTGCTTTAAAAATGTTGGAAGAATAGATGCACACACACACAAATACACAGTTATTTTTGGACAGAAGTCCCTGGAAAAACCCAACTTGGCAAAACAAGTGCAACAGCGGAAGGTTTTAATATTATGCAGTAGTAAATCTGAGTACAAGACTATGGATGCTCAAATCTAGCAATCCATACAGAGAAATGGCTAACAATAAATATAGTGAGAAAAAGTCTCGCTCCCATTGGCAATCCAACACTGACCTTGGCTCAAGTTGGGTTGTTCTTTGCTGCCTCTACACAGTCATTACGTACTGCGTACCACAACTCAAAACTGCTTTCCCTCTCACTATTGGATCAGTTGTTGTCTAGAAGATGGATCCTCCTAGCCTCCGGACTCTCTCTCCAGCTTCTGGCACTGAATCATTGCTTCTCCCCAGCAAAATATGGAATCCCCTCTGAAGCACTGCGTTGGCTCTTTGTGGCACTCACAGTCTCTCTGCAATGCACTAACTGGAACTAGAAGAACTTTCTCCGACCTTACAATCCCTGCCCCTCTCCCACTGCTTCGAGCCCACTAGCTCTCTCCCCGGCAACTCAGCGCAGCTACTCAGGAAATCGGTCTGTCAGTGAAATCGAACTACTAGTGTGTCTTCTCCAAGCCCCACCGAGTTTCTTTGTATAATCTATCGTTGAGACATCAACGACCATGATTAAGACTTAATCAATGGCTAAGATTAACTAGAACTCAATCCATGTCTTTTTCTAGAAGATTCTCACCATGACTTATTTAATACCCTTTAATTAATCATATTCCCTAAGTTTAGACTTAGGAAACATTAAAAATTGATTGATTATTTTAATGAAGTCATCTCTAGGTAGAATTTCCATAAACGATTTTTGGGTTTTGGAGAATACATGTATTCTAGCCTCTCCACTAAATTTCATGGCTAGAACACGTCGTATGCTACAAAAACTAACACTCCCTCTTAGTGAGTAATATGTTCTAATGTTGCAACCTATTAAAGCAACACCCTATCTCTGCACCACCTCCTATCACGCTGCTGATGTCTAGTTGTTGTTGCCCAACTACTGCACAACTCTGATATACGTTGCATCTGTGTTGCTACTGGCTCTACTGAACTGTTGCCAACACTGCATCTGCACTGCAACTACCTCTTCATCTGTTTTTGTTGCAACTGCAACAACTGCAACTGAAAAGCATCCAAAAGACTAAATCGACTGTGATTAGTATGATGCATCTGCCTCCTGAGTCTTTGACTGCTGCTAGTATTTGCACTGTCACTAAAATCTCTTCGTTGTGGTTGACTCAGCTCTGTGCCAACTACACGGTTGTCAACCCTACACTGCGTTGACCAGTATCTGACCCCTACTAGCTACTACATCCATCACACTGGCATCTGACTGCATCATCTACCACTGATCCATCATGCTACTGCATGTTATGGGCTCCCGTAGCAAGGTATTGATTCATGAGATGAACCTCTTCAAGAATCGTACCCATTTGTCGCTCTCTAGGGCTACAACTCCAAATCACCCCACCTCACTCCTAGAGGTATATCGGTGACCATGGAAAACTCTTCCTCCAATCTAGAGGACAACTTGTCAATCTTTGCATGAGCTGTCACCTAGTCCTACTTCTCCTCCTTGTCCTTCTTCTTGAGAGGACACTGGGTGTTGTAGTGGCCAAGCTCACCACATCTAAAGCAATTGACCTTGAAAAGGTCCTTCCTCCTGCTGCCCCTTTGATGCGAGGGCCACATTCTCCTCTTCCTTCACTTGCTTCGTCCCACTACTACTGCTGCTGCTACCACTGATGGTGCTCTTCACCAAATCTCACCTCATCTCCTCCTGCTGCAAATCAACCCACATTCAATCCCAATCTACCAACTTATCGCTACCCAAAATACTCTGGACGAAGACTTGTCAGTCTTCAGAAGCACTATTCAGAGATAACCGCACCAATTCTATAGGCTAGGGCACTGACCCCACTGCAAACAGCTAGTCTCGGACATCCTAAATCCTAGTGAGGAAGGGGTCTATGCACTCCCCTTTCTGCATCCCTGTACATCTCAACTTCCCCTCAAGATACATCTTCAGCTGCTCAAAGATCCCTGGTATAGCATAGAGAGAGCTTCCCACATCTACCTGGCAATATCTTTGCCCACTATGTGAGACACCACGTGATCTCGAACCCCATCGAGAATCAGTGTCTTTGCTTTCGCCATCTCCTTCTTATAGGTCTTCATCTAATCTGCATCCATGGGGATAGCTACCATGCTATCAATGTAGGCTTTGAGAACGTATTCATCTAGAAGACAGGAAATTCTTTCCTTCCAGATCATGTAGTTGGAGGCTCCTTCCAACCGATCCTGATCTCTCAGCCCTACTGATGTCATCTCTGCAAAATTCGAACTCCTCTTCTCTGCGCAGCTGCTATTGGCTCTACGCACTCCCTGCTAGAGTGGGAAAATCTTCTCACAACTACTACTGCTCTGTAGTGAAAAATCGAACTTCAGGACTAGAACTTCCTCGAGGAAGGAATTTCTATGTGTGTGCTCTTCCTTCCTCCTAACACTATTTTGCCCCAGCAAATTACTACAAAATAACTGCATCCCAGCTGAAGATCTTCTCTGCAAGGAAAATATTGCTTCTCCCTCTGCCTCTAGTAATCTTTGATCTAGAAAATTTATTCTATGTAGACTCTCTCAGAGAAATAAACTTTTCCTCAAAAATTGACCCTCCTGACCAAGAACTGCGCTCCCTCTAAGGGTTTCAAACTGCTGCCTACACAGAGCTTTGAAATTCCTCTTCCCTTCCGCTACTAAGCTCTCCGGCTTACAATATGTGCTCTGATACCATGTGAAAATTCGATGACCCTAAATCCTATTGCAACAACAAATGTTAATTCTTCCAATTGTTAATTCGATTAAACAATTTACTTGTTATGTGTTACGGAAAATATCGAATCAAATACACTACAACCTTCACAAAACAAATATTGCTGAAAAAATGTTGGAAGAATAGATGCACACACACACAAATACATAATTATTTTTGGACAAAAGTCCCTGGAATAACCCAACTTGGGAAAACTGGTGCAGCAATTGGGGGTTTTAATATTATGTAGTAGTAAATTCTAGTACAAGACTATGGATTCTCAAATCTAGCAATCCATACAGAGAAATCACTGATAATAAATCTAGTGGGAAAAAGTCTCACTCCCACTAGCGATCCGACACTAACCTTGGCTCAAGTTGAGCTTCTCCTTGCTGCCATGCGCAGTCACTGCGTCAACCTACGCAGTACTACATCCCACATCTCGAAATTTCTTTCCCTTTAGCTATCTGATCAATTGTTATCTAAAAGATGGATCCTCCTGGCCTCCAGACTCTCCCTTCATCTTCTGGCACTGAATCACTGCTTCTCCCCAGCAAAATACGTAATCCCCTCTGAAGCATTACACTACCTCTTTGTGGCACTCACTGTCTCTCTACAGTGCACTCATCGGAACTGGAATAACTTCCTCTGGCCTTACTATCCCTGCCCCTCTCTCGCTACTTCGAGCTCACTAGCTCTCTCTCCAGCAACTCAGCGTTGCTACTCAGGGAATCGATCTGCCAGTGAAATCGAACTGCTGGTGTGTCTTCTCCAATCCCCATCGAGTTTCTTCTTATTATCTCTCGTTGAGACATCAATGGCCATGATTAAAACTTAATCGATGGCTAAGATTAACTAGAACTCTATCCATGTCTTTTTCTAGAAGATTCTCACCATGACTTAATTAATACCCTTTAATTAATCATATTCCCTAAGTTTAGACTTATAAGAAACATTAAAAATTAATTAATTATTTTAATTAAGGTGTCTCTAGGTAGAATTTCCAAAAACGATTATGGGTTTCAGAGAATACATGTATTCTAGCGTCTCCACCAAATTTCGTGGCTAGAACACACCCAATGCTACAAAAACTAACACATCTAAATGAACTAAGTAAAAAAAACTAGAAAAATGAGATGAAAGTCAATCCACCCACAAAAGTCCTTCTAAATGAGGAGGAGGGATGCTATGGGTAAAATCCCAAGCTTCCACAAGAAAATTTGGAACTATTATTAAATGTTACGATGAGAAGAAAGCCTTTTAGAAAGCTGCCCAAAAGATGAAGGAGAAATTTTACAAAGTATGAGTTTTAGAAGCTAGAGTCTCCCTATGAAACTTGGCGACGTTAATAGCCAATGGAAAATTTCTCAAAATCTAAAAATTACAAGAAAGAATCAGTGTCAAAGGGCCCACGGCCTAGCTATTTTGCAGCTGCCCTCAATTTCTCACGACCTCCTTGAAATTGATCTCAAAATGTGTTAGAGGTCTGCAAACACTAGTTAGAAGTTTCAAAAAATCTCTCAAGACTTGTCACAAGATGAGTTGCCAAAGGCTCCAACTATGGGTGAAAAACTAAGAGGATTGTTAGTGGAGAGAGAATTTAAAGAAAAAAAATATGGTACATATTAATATACAAGAAACCAAACCAAGTGAAGGGAGTGAACCCCCATACTTGTCTAGTTTAGAAAATTGCTCTTAATTAGCTTATGAAATCTTTCAAAGCTCTAGATCAAAAGAAGCATGTAATTTAAATTTCTAAATGGTTCAAGTATATAGTGAGAAAGAAAACTCCCTTCTTGCTTCCTTTTAGATGAAAGCCTTGAATTAAAAGTTGATGGGTCTTGAGCAACCTTGAATCTAGGAGTGCGTTGATCTATGTGAGACTTTTCTCACACCCAAATGGATTCTTACACACAATTCAAATAGATTTTCCCTACACACTTGAAGAGAAATAATGGTTTGGAAAAGGAATCAAAGCAACACAATGGGTGAAATAGACTGAAGTTTCATCCAAAAATCAATCGGAAATTTCATTCCTAGAATACTACTCTAAAATCAAGGATATGTGCAAGATAGCTTGCACATATCAATCCAAAACAGATGGCAATAGAAGCTAATGACGTTCAAATGTATAAGAAATTGAAGCACAATAACAATAGTATGGAAATGTTAAAATTGGCAACTAGGGCCAAATACCACCTTAGGACAACTCATATGATGGAGATTATTATTGCATTGAATTCCTCTTTGCGAGAGGTCCAACTTGGATATAAAGATCATCTCATTCTGACAAGTAGAAGTGAAATTTTGAATTTATTCTCTCTCATGCACAAGTTGTTAAGGTCGGCCTCAGTGAAATGTAGGCTCAAGAAACCCAATAGATGTGTCTCCACACCCTCAAAAAAATTGTATAAATAGGAGTGACCTCTCTCCTCATTTGAACATCACTCAACCCATCACATCGTCTCTCTCCTCTCTTGATTGGTTCGTACAACTTGGGGACAACCTCTCTCTTCTTCGCACGTGTGGCAACACACCAAATTTTTCGAGGTCAAGGACAGGCTGAATTTCAGAGGAATAGACCCACGTTGACTAGGGCTTATTTGACCTTCGTTGACTTCGGTTTTCAAGGCAGAGTTTCGATGTTTGGAGGCCGCATTTGTTGGCACAAAAATTGAGGAGTTTGGTACAGTTTGAACAATGTTGACTTCAGATTTGACTAAACAAATTACAATAGTGTTTTCTCTCCTTTAACTGGGTTTGACCAAACTATTTTGGGTTGACTTTGACTCTCCTAGAATGCTGAATTCGATTGTTGTTGACCAAGCTTCTTGGAGGACATTTTGATGTTGCTTTGACCAATGTTGACTTTCTGGTTAGGGTTGTAGTTGACTATTGTTGATTGCTGAATTTGACGGCGTTGTTTTGGGCAAGTAAATTTGATATTTGTACCCTCTCTCTCTTCTAAACTATTGAATAATAATAAGAAGATTGATCAAAGGGTTTTCCCCACATTGGGGTTTTTCCTTGTCATCTGCCAAATCTTGTGTCCTCTTGTCTTGGCTTGTCCTCTGCACATGTTTTTATGTTCTATCTTCATTTACTATCAATTGTTTAAGTTAATGTGATTGCTACTAGAAATAATTGGAAATTGTCATTGGGCTGATAAGGAACATTGAAGTAAATTGTGCTAAAGCTTAGAGCATACCATCGTTATCTAAAATTGTTAAATTGGCAACTAGGGCCAAACTCCATGTGGGTCAGCGTATTTATGGCAGCTGATATTTTATTGAATCCCTCTCGTCGAGAGATGTAGGATTGATCTAAAGATCATCTGATTCCGATAAGTATTCATGGAGATATGAATTTATTTTGATTATGGATTTATTATCTAGCCAACCAGCAACTTATGTAGGCTAAGGAAGCCCAAACGTCATGTCTATTCAACCTATACGTTTTGGTATAAATAGAAGAGGATTTGAAGTCATTTTGACACTCTTCATGTGATCTCTTCTCCACGTCTGGGTTTCTAGAGAAGGAGAAAACGCTAAGAGTATTTGCTATGATTCCCTAGCCGCAGTAGCATAATGATCTAGATCTAAACACCACTATGGAAGAAACCCTAGAAGTTGTCACTAAATACGCAGCAACAGGAAGGCTCAAGATCTCATAACGCAGTCCAAGAAGAAACCTACGTTGCCTTACAGATCTGGCAGCATAGAACAACATGCAGCGTGTAATCTGGGCAGCCATGGCATTATGGTGAAATGCAGTTATGGTGAACGCAGTGGCATTATGGTGAAACGCAATCATGGTGAACGTTGTGGCATTATGGTTAAATGCAGTTATGGTGAATGCAGTGGCATTATGGTAAAACGCAGTCATGGTGAACACTGTGGCATTATGGTGAAACGCAGTCCTGGCAACGTCTAAATTGAAGCAGCAGTCAACATGATGAAAATGTCGTAGATAGCGTAGGCCTGTTCATGGTGAGACCTATACACTGTGCATGGAATCATATGTATGCAAACGTTGTTCATATATCAAACATTGTCCATGTTATATATCTATAAGTTGTTCACGTTCATTTATACACAGTGATATGAATATGGAACCACGTTATATGAAACCACGTATATATACGCAATATGGAACCACGCTATACGTAGTCCATACAACGGACAACACTACCACACAGTCCATACAATGCATTATGTATATATGCTAGATATATACGTTGGGCAATATGTATATATGCTGGAAATATATACGCTGGGCATTCATATAATATACCACGCAGTGATACACAGTCACGGGATCATACGTGGTATGGAACACAGTGATATATACGCTTCATTGTGTCAGGTATATATAATCTGCTTCAATCATAACTGCTCTCCAGCATGGTTATGAAGAACGTTGAGACAGTGATAAGCAAATAATGGCACTGCGTGGAAGATAGCCTAGCTGCTTTGCTAGGCTGCAAGCCATAGCAAGCAGCTAAGGCTGATATATAGAAGGGTAGTAAGGGCAGCATGATGATATGAGCATTGGACAGCAGAATGATGTAAGAGATCATGGGTAGCATGGACAGCATGATGATAATCATGATTAGTACAGCACAGTGCCATATATAGTGGTGTAGCAAATGGACGAGATGCAGCACGATGATAGGTGAAAAAGTCACCTTGGAGAATCAGTTGAAGAATGTTTTCAACTGATCTCACTGTTACACGAAATGATCTATGCTAGATCTAGATAAGTCAAAGTGTTGACTTCTGTTGTAAATGTACTATCTCTCTCTCTCTTTCTCTGCTGAACTTTGAAGAACATAAAAGAAGAATTGATCAAGGGTTTCCCCACACATTGTGGGGTTTGTCTCTGGCTAGCGCCACATCTTGTGTCCTCTTGTCCTGGCATGTCTTCTGCGATTTATATTTATGTTCTATCTGCAGTTTACTTTATGCTAATGTGATTGCTCTATGGAAAAGAAATTAAATAAATTGCTCTAGCATAGAACATACCTAAAATTAACATGGTATCAGAGTTGAGGCGAAGACAATGCCCAAGCAAGAGTGAAAGAGCAATCACCAAAAACAGTGGGGACAAGGATGAAAGGATCAATGGGATCCTCACAATTCACCCAGGGTGAAATCGAAACAAAGAATGTTTTCAGAATGGTGCTACAGAACTTCTGATGGCCTACTTAAAGATCACTTCATTGGGAAGTTCGGATCTAAGGGTGGAAGGAAAGGCAGATGTCTTGGTTATAAGTTCGGCCCTTATGCGAAGGAGTGTCCGAATGGCAGAGATGCAGGTCATCAAGGACACGGCCGACTCTTCAAGGAAGCAAGGAACCCCAGGAATGGAAGTCAAAGGTTTTAAGGTGGCATTCGTCAATGGAAAGGTATGTGTTTGAAAATAGAATTTTCAAAGATGTTTTTGAGTTCAGAGTTGTGTTAAGTTACAAGAAGTCCACTGGGGACCATGTCCATTAGCACCGGAGGCCTTCAGATGGTGACAAGAAAGCCTGAATTCAAAAGGAGCATGAAAGTACATGTCTAAGATGTACCGAAGGAAAATCTTACAAGGAACCATTCCCCTCATGTAGCAAGTCCACAGGTTTGAAACAACCCGTGGAGTTTGAGATTCATGAACAAGAATCTCATGTATACAGGTGGAAGAAAGCCCTCTATGGCTTGAAGCAAAACACCCCGGACGCAGTATGAGAGGACTGACAGTTGTTTGATGAAGCTGAGATTCACTAAGGAGTGAAATTGATCCAAACCATTATCCGAAGGTTGTGGATGATAGACCTCTCATACCGGCACCTTATGCGGACGAACTATTTCTGCCACATGCAGACCCTCTCATCTGCAGAAGTAAGAGTGAGTTGGATTCCGGACATATGTTTTGCAGTTAACACGGGGAGCTCATATTTGGTTGAGCCTCACTGGATTGGTGCCAAGAATCTTCTAAGATGTCTTCAAGGCACAATCTCGCATGGATTGAGATACGCTACCAGAAATATGAAACTGCATGATTATTCGAATGCTGTCTGGGCAGGCAGTGTGGAGGATCACTAGAGCACTTTTCAGTGCTAGTTCTCTTTGGATTCTGTTCCGATATCATGGATGAGCAAGAAGCAGAAGTCAGTTGTTATAAGTATCGCTGAGACCAGATATAAAACTACGAGTATGACCTCGTATGAAGATGTCTGGTTGTGGAAACTCTTCAATGAGTACACATGATGAATACCACTGTGATTCTTTGTGACAACCAGAGGTGGGATTCGATTATTGAGGAATCCTGTATTCGACAATTGCTCCAGTAGATAGACATCAGATACTACCTTATCTGGGATATGGTAATTCGATGAGCAATGAGGCTCCACCGCATTGAGATGATGTACAGGTCACTAAAGTCCCAGGGGAAAGATCAAATCTGTGATTTTTCCCAAACGACTTGAAACACTTGTACAAGGGTCCTGCATGTTGCATACATTAAGCTCTAGGAGCTCTGGAGGCTTGCAGTTCTTACTGGAGCAACATACGACCACAGGGTGACTCACCCTCGCCAGGTGGTGCACACTGGGACAGGATGATTCGCTCTCTTGTGGAACAAGATGATTCGCTCTCTTGTGGGACAGGATGATTCGCTCTCCTGTGGACAGGATGATTCGCTCTCCTGTGTAGCAGGATGATTAGTTCTCCTGTAAGGTCTGGATGATGTGTTCTCCATGACAATTGTTGCAGGATGATTTGTTCTCCTGTGAGGACGGGATTGATTACGTTCTCCTGTCGAGGCATCCTACCCATCCAGTCTGAGACTCATGGGAAGTACCTCTCATCTGATCAATGAGCAAGGAAATGAAGATAGGGACCATAGTAGTAACGTTGGACGCATCATTGTATCTACAGTACTCCCTACACTAGGATGACCTTCAATGATCTGGGATCAATGACACTGGTCTAGGACCAGTGGTAGGATTCGTACCTACTATGACACTGACTTCGGGTCGGTTGACACTGGTCTGGGACCAGTGGTACATACTCTAAGACAGACTTCGTGTCATTGTAGGACTGGTCTGGGACTAGTGAGAGTAGTACATACTATGACGTTGACTTCGAGTCGGTTAAGATTGGTCTAGGACCAGCGATACACTCTCTAAGCTTGCAATACTGGTCTAGGACCAATGGTAGGAGTGGTACCCACTATTATGCTCACTTTGGGTTGGTTGAGACTGGTCTGGGACCAATGGTATGCACTCTGATACTGACTTTGAGTCAGTGGAGAATGGTATGAGACATTCTCGATCAATTCTTTTTCTTCATAGTTTAGTAGAGCTAAGTTGAGCAGAGCAGAGCAAGAGCTAGTAGAGCCAGCAGAGCTGAGTAGAGTTGAGCAGAGCATAGCAGAGCTAGCAGAGCCGACAAAGCTGAGGAGAGCTAGCAAAGCCGGTAGAGTTGAGCAGAGCCAACAGAGCCGAGCAAAGCTAGGAGAGCCAGTAGAGTTGAGCAGAGCTAGCAAAGCAACAGAGTTGAGCAGAGTAGAGCTGAGCTGCGCTGAGCAGAGTTGAGCAAGAGCTTGCAGAGCCAGTAGCACTAAGCAGAGCTAAGCAGAGCTAGCTGAGCCAACAGAGTTGAGCAAAGCAAAGCAGAGCCAGCAAAGCTAGCAGAACCAATAGAGCTGAGCAGAGCTAGCAGAGCCAGCAGGGCTGAGCAGAGCTAAGCAGAGCAAAGCAGAGCTGGGCAGAGCAGCGCAGAGCACTGATGGCAGAGGTAGTACAGTTGGACTTATGGATCAGCGAATGGAGTTCTCCCTAGTTGAGAGGGAGTGCTAAATTCGAAACTAGGGCCAAACTCCATCTGGGTCAGCTTATTTATGGCAGCTGATATTTTTATTGAATCCTTCTCGTCCAAAGGTGTAGGATTGATATGGAGATATGAATTTATTTTGATTATGGATTTATTATCTAGCCGACTAGCAACTTATGTAGGCTCAAGAAGCCCAAACGTCATGTCTATTCAACCTATACGTTTTGGTATAAATAGAAGAGGATTTGAAGTCATTTTCACACTCTTTATGTGATCTCTTCTCCACATCTGGGTTTTTGAAGAAGGAGAAAAAGCTATGAGTATTTGCTATGATTCCCTAGCCGCAGTAGCATAATAATCTAGATCTAAACACTGCTATGGAAGAAACCCTAGAAGCTCTCACTAAATACGCAGCAACAGGAAGGCTCAAGGTCTCATAACGCAGTCCAAGAAGAAACCTACGTTGCCTTACAGATCTGGCAGTGTAGAACAATAGGCAGCGTGTAATCTGGGCAGCCATGGCATTATGGTGAAATGCAGTTATGGTGAATGCAGTGGCATTATGGTGAAACGCAGTCATGGTGAACGTTGCGGCATTGTGGTGAAATGCAGTTATGGTGAACGCAGTGGCATTATGGTAAAACGTAGTCATGGTGAACGTTGTGGCATTACGATGAAGCGCAGTCCTGGCAATGTCTAGATTGAAGCAGCAGTCAGCGTGATGAAATGCCACAGATAGCATAGGCTTGTTCATGGTAAGACCTATATGTTGTGCATGGAATCATATGTATGCAAACGTTGTTCATATATCAAACGTTGTCCTGTTATATATTTATAAGTTGTTCACCTTCATTTATACACAGTCATATGAATATGGAACCACGTTATATGAAACCACGTATATATACGCAATATGGAACCACGCTATACGCAGTCCATACAACGCACAACACTACCACGCAGTCCATACAATGCATTATGTATATATGCTGGATATATACGTTGGGTATTATCTATATACGCTAGAAATATATACGTTGAATATATACACGGGCATTCATATAATATACCACGCAGTCATACATAGTCATGGGATCATACGCGATATGGAACACAGTCATATATACGCTTCATTGTGTCAAGTATATATAATCTACTTCAGTCATAATCGTTGTCTAGCATGGTTATGAAGAATGTTGAGACAGTGATAAGCAAATAATGGGACTGCGTGGAGGATAACCTAGCTTCTTTGCTAGGCTGCAAGGCATAGCAAGCAGCTAAGGCTAATATACAGAAGGATAGTAAGCGTAGCATGATGATATGAGCATTGGACATCAGAATGATGTAAGAGATCATGGGTAGCATGGACAGCATGATGATAATCATGATTAGTACAACATGGTGCCATATGCAGTGGTGTAGCAAATGGACGAGATGCAGCACGATGATAGGTGAAGGAGTCACCTTGGAGAATCAGTTGAAGCAAAATGTCTTCAACTCATCTGATCACTATACGAAATGATCTATGCTAGATCTAGATAAGTCAAAGTGTTGACTTATGTTGTAAATGTACATATCTCTCTCTCTTTCTCTGTTGAACTTTGAGAACATAAAAGAAGAATTGATCAAGGGTTTCCCCACACATTGTGGGGTTTGTCCCTGGCTAGTGCCACATCTTGTGTCCTCTTGTCTTGGCATGTCTTCTGTGATTTATATTAATGTTCTATCTGCAGTTTACTTTATGCTGATGTGATTGCTATATGGAAAAGAAATTAAATAAATTGCTCTACCATAGAACATACCTAAAATTAAAAAAAATTAAAAGGAAAGAAATCATCTCAAAGTGCCAAGAGAACACCACCAAAATTGCCCCAAAGTCTTTGCTTTTATTAGCAAAATGTAAGTGTACAAAATGGCAAAGTTTCCTCAAGCCCAATAGTTCATAACATGAATACATAGTTAGAGCCCAATGCTCACCTATATAGAAATTTGGGAGCCAATCCCAAAGAAAATGGTGAGAATCCCAAATCAAATGGATGACAATCCCAATGTTCCTCCATGCAATTCGAATTTCCCAACTGACAACTCAATTTCTTCCTTAGAGACCCACACAATCCTTAATGAGGGAGACTTCATTGAGACGAGAAGACATGTGGGAGAGTGAAGTGGAGTGGTAGGAAACCACTCTCCACCTTACTCAAGTGAACTCCAACCAAACTCAAGACTTGAGCTTGAAACTTGAGCTAGCTTCTCCAAATCGTGGTATATGTCCTTGAGAACTCGTTGTCTTCTCCCAAAAAATTCAATTTGATTTTTTTGTAACATATTTCTCCTTCATTCTTAGTCCATGGTGGAGTCCACATCACTCTTTGACTCTTTGATGATTTTCCACCTCATTTAGCATGTGTGTAAATTTATTTTCTCCAATTTATTTAACAATTGGGCTAATTTATTGCCACATTTTCTACAAAACTTAGGAAAAGTGGGTTTTGAGGGTCTAGAACTTATATTTTACCCTTCAATGTGTGTCACAGTAGAAATTTGAGGGTAGGAGGTGTAATTTTGAGCACACATACCTCATACAACTTCTCTAGATATCATTTATTACATTTTAAATTCAAAATTTAAAATGTAATAAATGATATCTAGAGAAGTTGTATGAGGTATGTGTGCTTCTGCCTTGCAGGAAATAAAAATAAAGTTGACCCCTAGACTTAATCAAATTCCATGAAATTTTACGAGTGATATAGTACGGTAATAATATAATATACATTGAATCTAGACACTAAGACTCACCCAAGGTCTCGCCATCAAGCCAC
>APFE030867779.1:0-16376 GCA_000404065.3 Pinus taeda
AGCTACCAAAGCCCACTTCTTTTTCTCTTCCCATTTGCCCCAAAGAAAATCTCGTTGAATACTCCTAATTTGTTGCATAAGTCTTTTAGGAGTAGGAAGAGCTAAAAACATGAAAATGGGTATAGCCTGTAGGATAGCTTTTGTAAGCACAAGACGCCCCGCCAAATTCAAAGACCTGCAAGTCTATTTCCTGACTTTGTCCTAAAGTCTATTAGTTATCGGCTCCCACACTCCCTTGCTCAGAGGTTTGTCAGTAAGAGGCATTCCAAGGTGCTTAGAGGGTAACTGATCCCTTTGTAACCCGAGAATCCTGGTGAGGTTCCTCTAAATAGAAATGTGAGTGTTGAGAAAAAAACACCTTTGATTTGTTAAGGCTTACCTATGTACCAACGGCCAAAGCAAATTCATTCAGGATTTGTTTGAAAGCTCTGGCTTCCTTGACCGTAGCAATGCCCCGCAACATTGTGTCATCAACAAATTGTTGATGACTAGAAGCAACACCATCCAGGGTAAGTTTCAGACCCTGGATTCTTCCTTCATTATTTTCCATTTTGATCACTCTGCCTAGCCCTTCCATCATGAGAACAAAGAGGAAGGGAGAGAGCGGATCCCCTTGTCTAAGACCCCTAGAAGGCATAAAGGTTCTAGAGGGAGAGCCGTTAAGTAGAATGTAGAAGCTAGTTGTGGATACAAGGGCCATAACCCATCTTATCTAGCTGTGGTCGAAGCCATAAGCTCTTAGCACTGCCCTGATGTAAGACCAGCTTAGCTTATCATAATCTTTCGCTAGGTCCAGCTGCATGATCATACCAGCTTGCTTATTACTCTTAAGAGAGTGTACCACCTCGTGAGCTTGTATGATGTTGTTGAGAATCTGTCTTCCCTCCACAAATCTAGTTTTCTCCTTTGAGACAAGAGCAAGAAGAATAGGCTTGAGTTTATTAGCAATCACTTTGGAAATAAATTTTTACACCACATTACATAAGGCTATGGATCTGAATCTATTTGGTGTCATAGTTTTTTCCTGCTTTGGAATCAAAGCTATGAAATAGGCATTGGGAGCTTTGAAAACAATTTTGGATCTTCTAGATTCTTCCACAACATCAAGGATATCTTGTTTAACTATTTTCTAGCAAGCCTTGAAGAAGTCCACATTGAAACCATCAAGGCTAGGAGCTTTCCCATTTTTCATCTCATTGATAACTTCGCTAATCTCCTCTTCAGACACTGGCCTGTTAAGATTGTGGTTGTCTTCCCTGGTTACATGCTTAGGAATGAACTTAATGAAATTATTAATGAACCAAGATCTGTCAACGAGATGCTCCTCTGTTATGCTAAGGAAGTGTTGAACTAGGGAAGATTCCATTTCTTTGTGAGAGACAAGCTCTTTCCATTGAGAATCTTTAAGTTTTGAAATTTTGTTATGAGATCTGTGATCCAAGGTTGATTTATGAAAAAACTTCGTGTTTCTTTCTCCTTCTCTAATCCACTGCACCCTCGATTTCTGTCTCCAAAAAATCCCCTCTTGCATGCACCGATATTCCCATTCGTTCTAAAGAGATTCAGCCTGAGTTTTCCTTTCCTTGGTAAAACCTTCTCAGATGACGATCTGATTAATCTCCTGATGTTTCTACTCAACTTCTCTTTTAGATTTAAAAATATTACCAAACACTTTTTTGTTCCAATCTTTAATCCTATATTTGATGTGTTTAAGTCTTTGCTGCAACATGAACATTTTAGTGCCTTGAGCTGGCATATCTTCCATCCACCATTTGTTAATATTGTTGGTGAAGTCAGGATGAGAGAGCCAGACATTTTCAAACCTAAAAGTTATTTTCCTCAGTGTACCCATAAAAGTAGCTTCAAGTTGGACATGACAGTGGTCCGAGCCTCCAAAGGGAAGAATTAAAGATGACATATTAAGGCCTGTGAGAAGGAGGTCCTCTGAGATTATGAATCTATCTAATTTAGAGGCGACTTGAGAAGCCCCTCCCCTCTTATTATTCCAAGTAAAAGTTCCATTTACTATTTCGGTGTCCACTAGCCCCATGTTATTCATGAAGTTCTAGAAGGCAATGCAGTCTCTGCCTAGGTTTTTGGTACCGCATTTTTTCTTTGTAAGAGATATGATCATATTGAAATCCCCTGTCAGAATCCAGGGCATATCAGGATATCTCTCTCCCAGCTCCTCAAGGGAGGTGAGAAGCTTAAGTTTGTCTTCTAGTTTTTGAGGATCCCATTAAGTAAGAATCCCACCTGCTGAGTTATCTACTTTAACATCTAGATACTCATACTTGATTAACTATTTGTTATATATCTCTCTGATCTTGTCCATCAAACATTTTGTTTCCTGAATAAAAACCATATATGATTTTTCTTCTTTTATTCTACTACTAAGAGTTCTTTGTTTCCTTTTACTTCCTAGACCCCTAATGTTCCAGGTTGTAAGTTTCATTAAGAAAGGTTTGTAAAAGAGGAACTGGTAAGATCCCTCATCTTACCTGAGTTAATCATAAGTTTCCCACATTCGATTAGTAGCTCATTCTGTTCTTTTTTCTTCCTGTTTTCCTACCCGAGTTCTTGGAAGAATGCATCGGTGTATCCTCCATTGTTTTCACTCCCCTATTCTCCTAGCTATCATAGTTTCTTTTGACTCCAGAACACTTCATCTGTGATATCTAGAGGAAGAGATGTTGAACCCTATCAAACTCCTCTTTTGGCAGAGTGTCTACGCCTTCGGTGATTCCCTGCTCCAGAAACTTTTCTAGATCTAAATTCTCCCTCTCTAGAATCTGCTGCAGTTCATGGTCTTCTATTCCAGCCTCACTTGGGGTCATCTCGTGGTCCCTACAGAGCTCCATAATGATTGGCATATCATCCCCTTATTTGTTGTTTTCTGTTATATCCTCCATATTAGCATCCCTTTCCTTCTCAGTGGGAATATTCTCCGATTCCTGGTTTGTCCCATTGTTTTCGACTTCTTCTTCTAAGATCTTCAAACTATTGTGGCTTGGTTGTTTGTCTTCATTAATTTTCTTTTGGTACCGCTTCCCTCCTTTCCCTTTATCCCCAACCTTAGTAAAACCTTCGGGATCCTTGCCTGTAGTGGCTTTCGTATTGCTCTCCAGCTTGTTCAATGGGTAGTCCCTGTACAGGTGCCTGTGTTTATGGCACTTATGACACCTAAATGGGACGTGTTCATAGTCCACTGCTTGCACCCATTCCTCATCACACACTTCTAAAATGATTACATATAGAAGTGCCCTAGATAAGTCCATTTCCACACATATCTAGGTGAAGGAAGTGTATTTGCCTCTTAGTGTAGCATTTGAGATCTTTATAAAATGACCTAGCTTGTTGTCAATAGCCTTTAGAGACTCTGACAACCAATAATCTAAAGGAAGGGAGTAGAGTCTTATCCATACTAGCACCAATGTGAAAATTTCTCATTCTGGGACAAAGTTCATTATCCATGGTCTCATATAAAGGCCTGCAGAAGCATAAAAATAGGGTCCTCCATCGAACACTCTATCTTTATCCTCTAAGCTTGTGAACACCACCGTGAAGAAGCCCTTTGACCCAAGATGAAGTTCAATTTTCCCCTTTGGTTTCCAGTGGTTCCTTATCCATGCTTGCAAAGCCTTCTCCATTGGCCAAGTCCCCATAAATTTACATATAACAACATATTCCACCATGTGTTCTGTGTGCACCTGTAACGCTGGGGGAGAGTTCAAGCCAAGTGGGGAGAGGGAGCACATGTAGCTATACCTCCAAGAGCGAGGTGGAGCGATATAGACCCTTAGTCCAAGAATGCAGAAATTTGGGTAGGGTTCATTGAGGTGTATTTGTCTCATGGATCATTACCTTTGCTACAACAACCCACAATAGTCAGTAGCAGGACGATCAATGTTAGTGAGATGATGAGGAGTGCAGAAGAGTGTTGATAACAGAGCAGGAGGCTTAGTAGCAGAGTTAACAACAACACAGTTTTTCCAGTAGATAGTTGCAAACACAATTGATTCAATTAGTGTTTTATTTTTTGGATGCTTCTCAGTTGTAGTTGTTGCAATAATAGTAGCAACAGAGAAAAGTGTTGCATGTAGTACATTCCAAAGGTGCTAGATTTGGGTAGATGTTAATCCCTTTCTTGTTGAGAGGGGGTGTTGAAATTGCAGCAAGAAAAACCTAATTTAATTTTGCCTTAATTAAATTAGGATAAATTCGAATTTCAATTTCAACGGACTACTTAGAGGTAGTTAACTGAGGTGACACAACTCTTGTCATTCAGTTAACTCAGTAAATTCAATTTGAAGACACTTGAGTTCATTTCTACATGATTGATTACTAACGTGTAGCAATCTATTTCAGTTAATTTGAGTTATTGTCAACGTAACTAGTTCTCATTGTTAGTAGAACTAGTGGAGGTTCAGTCAAGGGTGTGTAACTTTTTTCACACTGAGTGAAAAGGGTGTGTAACTTTTTCCATACTGAATAATCATCCAATTCACTAATCAATCAGCCTAAATTAACTCATGCATGCAAAGAATTCAAGTTACCCAGTTGATATTGGATTTCAAGGGTAGTGTACTATCAGTTGTAAACTAGTCCAAGTTGTACAAATGGTGCATGCAGTCAAAGAAGGGCCTAAAGGAATTGCGCAATTCTCAACGATAAATTTCCCTAATTAATATGGACTAATTCCTCATCAAACAATGCAAGGAAATATGGGCTTGGAGGCTCGGAATTTTGGCTAAGTATTGGCTAAGGTTGGTCATTCGGGCGGAGGATAGAAGATACATGTGCAAGTTAAACTTAAGCTTGAGCAGAGCATATTGTATTCATCCAGATTCTTTGATTAATGCAATACATATAGTAAGGGGTTTTGAGCAGTTGCTTTCCCCTAGATAAATCTCTGTGTATATGTGTTGAATCTTGATGCATGTTAATGATTTGTGTTCTCGATTGTGATTTTCTTTCCGTAGATGAGTAGAGTAGCTTCAAGTCTTGTGATCTAGTAAATTCCATGAGCAGTTTTGAATCTACACATTAAATTTCTACACAAACAATTACATGAATAACTAGAGTTATAAACATCATATAAATAGCAACAAATAAAAGAAACATATAAATCATGAAGATAATAAATTGCCAAAGTCAATAATAAGATTATTAAAGAATTCAGAATTCTGTGATCCATAATCTTGTTTGTGAGAATACTTTTGGCAAAATCACATAAAAAATCATTTGTCGACGCGTTTCGAACCAACCAGTGTGGTTCATCGCCAGGACAAGTTGTTCTGACGATGAACCACACTGGTTGGTTTGAAACGCATCGACAAATGATTTTTTATGTGATTTTGCCGAAAGTATTCTCACAAACAATAATAAGATTGTTTGCATACTTACAAGAGAGTGTTAATATTGGACTCAAAGGGAAGCCCATTTTGAGGTGAGTTAGTCATCCCTCAACATTCATTAATAATAATTTCAATTCATCCCACTTATGTAGAAAATTATTCCTAGTATCACAAAGAAATTTCTTACAAACAATAATAAGATTGTTTGCATACTTACAAAAGCCCTATTTTGTCTTTTAATGAGGTAATACCTATTATATCGTAAATCTAAGACATGGATCAAGGCACAAAAGTCCCTTTTTGTCTTTTTAATGAGATAAAGAGCACCAAAAAGTCTTGTCTCCCACTTGGTTGATGGGATATCTCGTCAGGGAGGTTGATACTCGTGTGCCACCAACCACGACCTTCAATCCAAATTCAAAACCCCAATTCAATACCTATACACCTTTTCAGCTTCGGGAGCCCCCACCACAAAACCATATTTCCCGCGTTCGTGCCTTATTCACTTTTTAACCCTTTTACCATCTCTACAATCACAGTAAATGTCACCTCCCTCCCCTGTTCAGACTCTTAACAACTCGTGCCTTGGCAACTCTTAAACCCTTTCCATTCGACAACTAATTTCCTCAATTTTCCAGGCTCTGTATTTCTACGTCGGCGAGATCCAGTACAGGCTTTTTTCTCCTCAACTTTTATGTTATCGAGATCATGGACTTCATTTTCTACTTGGATGACCACTCACTCCAACAAATAATGAGACGCATTGTAATACCTTTACAGTGGACCTATATTGTGCTATGGTACTTGGATCAGCCACCACAGTAAGTCTCTTCCTCTCTATTCTCATGCTTTGTGTCTAATTAAGGATATTACATTTTGTATCTAATTTTCCGTTTAATTTTCAGAGAATTAGCATGTAAAGACGGATGGTTTAACCCAGAAATGGAAACTGGTTCCTCTACGGCCGCAGTCCAGAGCGCAGGCCAATCCCTTTTCAATTTGTACAAGCTTTGTCGCTTTGCTCTGTATGTTGGGTAAGTTTTATCCATACTCACAGAATGTAGGATCTGTGTGAGCGAATTAATAGGTTACATATCAGTTTTATCTCTAGTTTTCTGAAGTTTGAGAGCCCTCTGCAAAAGAAGTATATATTTCAGAGAGCGTGTTATATATATAAATGAAATTCAAGATCTGTGTGTTAAATTAATAAGTAGAACAATTTTAATTTGGCTAATTTAAAAATGTATCTATTTTATTTTTAAAAATTATTTGTAAATAATCAAAAGTCTGCCTATATCGAAATTGCCAATAAAATATTGTACATAGAATGTTGGCAGAATTTTGATACAATTTTGCCAATTCAGAGTTCCAGGTTTGGCATTGAATAAACCGCCGTATGTTTGGTTAACGGTAAATGAGCTCCTGCGCTTCAGGTCTAATGAAAGCCAGGAACTGTTTTACAAGGTAAAATAATTAGTTTCCCATTTCAGCCCACATTCAAATTGTTATTTCTGTCGCAATATTTAACGCATAGAAAACGCTTCCGCGGCTATGAATTTATTGTGTCCGTCTCTCTCATTGCAATGTTGTATGCAGGCCGTCCGCATTCAGGTGAGCGTTTACACTGGCTTGCCCATTTTAGACACGTGGCAAGCCGACTTAATTAATTGGGCTCGATCGATTGGTACTTCTCGCTCCCCATCCTGAGATTTCATTATTTCTTAGACTGCAGTGTTCATTCCCTGTGGAAACGGCGTAGTAGAGCTGGGAACAACAAATTTGGTGAGACATTATATGATCCCCACCACTCGTCTGCTTTCCGTTGATTCCATGCTAAATTCCATGGTTTCACTTGCAGGTTCAAGCGGATGAGCGGAATAAATTACGAATTTCAAGCCTCCTGGCGAGTGTAACTATCATGTCACCCAATATTTCTATCCCCTTGCCCATGTCCACGCGTGGGACGAGTGTATTAACTTCATCTCGTTCTTTGCTTCTATCACGCTCTATTGACAGCGCTGAGAGTTCATATGTACAGTGTCCTACCATGTTTAGAGGGGATCAAATCAATATACCGCAGGATACCCACCAACATTCTATGTCCGCCTCGGAATTGGCTACTGGGTTTGATCCTTATCTGCAAATGTTGCAATTGCGGCCTTCTTCTGGGCTTTTGACCGGTGGCCTTGGAGCGCAACTTTGGGTTCCAGGCCCACCGTTTTTCCCACAAACCAGTCAGGCCGGCAGTTTCCCAGTCGCCCCCTCAACAAGGAACATCATTCTCAGCGCATTTGGCATCTGGAGACCGCCAAGTAAGTTGGTTGTGCCCCCGATGTTTGAGGGTCAGTACAAATTGAAGAGATGCCTAGCAATTTTGAGGCATATTCATGCAGAAAAACTGGGACAAGTCTCATTGTCTACGGTTTCTAGCAGTCAGGTTCATCATAAGATTTCTGAGCGTAAGAGGAGAGAGAAATTGAAGGACAGCTTTGAGGCGTTGCGTTCAGTCATCCCTCGTTGCGCAAGGGTACGTTCCATGAAAATAAAGCTTTTTGTTGTAAAGAAATGAAGTTTTATGACCAATCTATAACTATTGAAAATATATGAAACAGTTCTCTTAAATTTAAGTTAGAAGTAGGTACAAAAAAATGAGTTCTGTTGTTAATAAATTTGCAGGAAGACAAGGCTTCCATATTGGGGTACGCGAGAGAGTATTTAACTAGTCTCAAATCGCGGGTGGAAGAACTTGAAGAGAGGAATAAAGAGTTGGAATCAGAATTGAAGAAGCTCCTGCGTGCTCAATCTCAGGAGGGTGCAGCCACCAGCACAGCCCTGCAACAACCGGACTTCACATGTAGTGTGGGAAGTGACAGCTTGGTGACAGTTGAGGTATCAAAGATTGGAGGCGGCACTATTTCTGATGAAATGGGGAATATAGTTGTGGTGGTCGACAGGCCTACAAATACGACTGATTTGATGATTGCGATGGTGGAGAGTTTGAGAGAAATGAGTGTCCCTCTTGTTTCTATGGCCACATCCACAGCACACCACGAAGGCGATCCATCACGCTTGAGATATCGAATGACTGCGACCATCAAATTGGAAGATCATGTAAGATATATAAAACTGGATTGCCATTCACATTTCATTAGAGATATATAACTGTATTTCAAGCCTTCACGTTCTCGTTCTATTTTTATTGTTAATATTTGTGATTGGTGGGGAAATTTGTAGGACATGGAGCAGGTGAAGGAAGGGTTGGTGAGCAGGGCGAGGAAAAACTGGTAGGAAGGTTGGGTCAATGGTCTCGACTCTCCACTTGCATTCTGGCTCCATTAGAGAGATGTATCTACACGCCTTCGCCATATATATGTTGCTAATATTTGTGATTGGTCGGGAAATTTGCAGGACATGGAGCAGGTGAAGGAAAGGGGGCTAGGGAAGATGGCGGGACACGCCTTCGCCATATATATGTTGCTAATATTTGTGATTGGTCGGGAAATTTGCAGGACATGGAGCAGGTGAAGGAAAGGGGGCTAGGGAGGATGGCGGGCCTCCGCTGCCGTAGAACGGTTGGGTTAGGTCAATGGTCTCGACTCTCCACGTCCATGTCGTTCCACTGTACATCATCTCATCTTCATCTCTCAGTTTATTTCAAATCGTTATTCATAGTCGGCTTCGATGGTTCTAACGGATTCCATTTGAATATCTAAGTAATTGTATTCTAACGGTTTTCCTCCCAAAGTATATTAGAAAGGCTAAATATTAATCACTATATCATAGTTATATATATTGGAAAGGCTAAATATTAATCACTATATCATAATTATATTAGTCACTTAGTGGTTGATTGTTTTTGCACATTCTTTATTGAATGAAAGTAAATGGAAAATAACGTAAGTCCATGTTTACTTTATCTTATGGTTAATCTTTATTTATGATATTTAATAACCATTTAGGATAATTATTTTTATTTTTATTTATAATTGTAATTAAAGTTTAGTTTGATTTATAGATGAATAATTTTTTTATTAAAAATTGACAATATAATTTCAAGCAAGATTGTGATATCATTTTTATGTGTTATTTTCCAATATTCAATTTAGATCAGGGTAGAGAAAGGCTAGAAGTGAGGACCAAATAGGGAGGAATTGTAGCCTAAAGTCATGGTGGATAGTGCAAGCAACCGGGAGATGGTTTCCAAAATGAAAAAGGAAAACATAACAACTAGCTTGGAGGTACAAGTGAAAAGCACCTTGAAAGATCTATAGGCAATTTCCAGATGAACGTAATCCATGCAGGTTGGCAAGAGTCTCATCCCAAGACTTGGTTAAATGTTGCTACATGTTGGATGACACATTGGAGGGAGTTATTGCTTAGAAATGAAGCCCATCATCTGGCATCCACATTAATGTCATAGTGGTAACCCCCATTAAGGAGGGATTAGGAACAAACTTGCTTGAATCCTATATTAAAATTAATTAGGCTTTAAACCACACAAGTAGCGTTAAAATTACTAGAGAGAAAATTAAATTATGTGATGGAAATGTTAAACAACCAACAACAAATTAAAAAAACAATAAGCACAATGTTTTATCGTGCAAAACCCCAATCTAGGGAAAAAACTAACGAAATTATATTATTGTCCTTGGCCAAAACCCATCCAAGTGATCCTTCACCACTCACCTCCCGTGGCCCATTATAATGAAGTTTTCCTATTCCTTTCGAAGGATTCCTTAAAACCATGGGAATCCAAAACCATGTGCCCATCAAAACCACTGTTGTTGATTGAGTAACTTTGACTCAGTTACAGAGTCAAGTTTTACCTAAAAATCCCAACTTAAAACTTCGCTTGGGGTTTCCCTTGACAAAATATGACCAAACTAACCAAGTCAGTCAACCCTCTCACCTTTGAGCCCTACCCCCACAAATTTTATATCCAGGATATAATTTGTCATGCGCCTATCACATATGTCGAACTCCAAAATTCATTGATAATTTTCTAGGGGTAGAAATGCCTTACTAGGTCTTATAGCAGTATGCCCATTTACATGTAATAAATAATTTAACTCCATATAAAACAATAATAAAAAATTCATTGTTGCTATGGCCATCCTCTTTCTTGGTGCTCCCTTCTCGAGATCTGGCTTTTGTGCTTTTTCTCCCTGTGAATGTTATGCAACCAACTCACAAAATAGAAGAAAAGATAGATCAACGACTTCAAAATTAGCCTCTTCGAGGGGGAAACCTCATTTACATTACATAAAGGAACAATTCTTGGATGATTCAAATGAAAAAACCTCCTTTCTATATAGGATTCTAAGGGGTCACAATATAATCAGAGCCGGCATAACAATAATAATGTAAGGGCACAACAATAACAATAGTGGGATTTTATGGGGCACAATAATAACAATATGGGGACAACATGGGCATAGCAATAACAATAAGGGCTACAATGACAATAATAATAGGGGAATACACTGTAGAAATTTTGAATAATATGATACTTATTCACACAGATTATCCTGATTATACACTATTTGCGAAATCATGCATAATACATAACCTCCTCTACGTAGATCATCAATTTTGTGGAATTAAGAAACAATCGCATGCGCACATTGAAGCATCAATCACACATATCAACACAATATGTACCCGGGGAAAGCATAAATCTGAAAACCCCCAACTATCTATATATTATATTGATTGAGAACATGTAACAATACATAGTACAATACTCCTCACAAGTACTCAATACTATCTCCACCTGTTACACACAAACTAGCTCAGATCTGAATCAATCACAGGCTCAAATCTCCTCCGTTGCTTGCCTGCCTCCACTACGCAATCCTGCATGAGAATAGAATGAGAATGGCTGATCCAAACTCGTATTTCCCTTGTGTAATACTACGCAATCCTCATTGGAAATACTCAATCCATTGATTGTGCAAATCACATGCACAACTATAGTCACAACTGACAGTTGTCTTGCCCTTTCAGTCACCTCTAAAACTTATCTCCACTGAACTGTCCATGCACTGAGTTAACTGATGTATTCCTCAGTTGATTCATGAGTTAATAATTAGTGAATTAATTAATAACTAATTAACATCGCTCATCACTAGTGTATATGTTAGTTAGACTAAATACAACTAGTTCAACTAAGTCAAACTGAACACAACTCCATCAACTCCTCATTCAACTCCACCAAACTCAATCACTTAAGTTCTAACTGAAGTCCTTCATGCAATAGCTCAAGTAACCCATAAGAAAAGCATATTTCCTTCTGGCATTTGCATGTACCACATCTGTAGCTCGAACTGAAGTGCTCCAAGACAATAAGATAATGTTTATAGTCCAAATATTATTAAGAGCTAATAATATTCGACCATTCTATTTTTAGCCTGGCAGTCTAAAAATAGACTCTACCCATATGTCTAAAAATAGAGGTCCATCTATTTTTACCAACATGACCAATCATCCATAAATAGCATCTTGCAACTCATAGACATGATCATATGCAAAATAGACTTTGCACCAAAAAATAGCCTGCGGGCCCACTAGTGAAGGTGACTTCTTTCACTAAGCTCCATCATCTTGTTGCATTTTCAACACTCCCTCTCAATAAGATATGGATTATCTGCAACCCCTATCCTGTCTCTGTGGTATTCGAATTTGCTCTTGGTGAGCGCCTTCGTCAAGATATCAGCATCGTGATCCTCTGTGGGAATATATGGAAGTAATATGATTCTCCGCTGCATACAACCTCTGATATGATGGTACCTGATGTCAATGTGTCTGTCCATTGGGCTCCCTGCCCAATCTGCATCCATGAAGCCACATATCTTCACCTCATCCTCCTGTCTGTACCAAGATCCATATCCCGATGTGCCTCTGAGATAACGCAATACATGCTTGCCTGCCTTCCAGAAGAGCTTGGTTGGCTTAACCATAGCTTGTGAAAGCTGGTTAATAGCATACCATATATCAAGTCGTGTATTGACCAAATACATAAGTGACCCCACCAACTGTCGATAAATAGTGGCATCCACTACCTTCGCTGAAGTAGCATCCTCCTTCCTCCAACCTCCAGGAAGAGGAGTATCAACAGGCTTGCAGCCATGCATGTTGAACTTCTCCAATATCTCCTCGGCATACTTACCTTGAGAAACAAATAGTCCATCACTGCGCTGCCAATTTTCCAATCCCAGGAAATAATGAAGGAGGCCCAAGTCCTTCATCTCAAACTCTCAAACAAGATCCTCCTTGCATGAAAGTATCAACAGCTCATCTCTCGTTAAAATCAAATCATCTACATAAGGTACAATGATAAGCAACTTACCCTCCACCACTATCTGGTATAGGTTAGGATCTGCCTCACTCTTGGAGAATCCAAGTCTGGTGAAATAACTGTCTATCCATGTGTACCAAGCACGAGGTGCTTGTTTCAACCCATACATCACTCTCTTGAGCCTACACACATGTGACTCACTGTTGAAGATCTCGAAACCTTTGGGCTACTCTATGTACACATCGTCCTCAATGACTCCACTGAGGAAGAATACCTTGTGACAGGTGCAAAGGTCTCCTCATAATCGATCCCTTCTATTTGTGAGAAGCCTTGGGCAACAAATCCTGCCTTGTACTTCTCCACACTCCAACCAGCTACCTATTTCACTTTGTAGATCCATCTCTAACCCACCACTAATTTCTCCTCCGGTCTTGGGACAATCTCCCATGCACTGTTTCTAACAATCAAATCATACTCTTCCACCATGGCATCTACCCATGTGGGATCCTCCACAACTTCGTCGAAAGAGGATGGCTCAGTCACGAAGCATTTTATCACAAGAGCCATGTATCTAGTGTACCGATCAGGTGACTGTCTCTGCCTGCGCTGTGCTGTAGGTGGTCCTACAACCTTCTCTACATCTTGAGCCAGTCGCTCAGCTTCTATAGTGCGCTTTCACCCTGTGATGGTTGGCGCTGCATGAGTGGTCTCTTCCACTCTATGAACTTCATCTTGTGGCTGATCCACATCCTAAAGCTCATCCTTAGGAACTAATAGCTCCTCATCTGCATGCAAGTATGGCTCCCTCTCAGGCGGATACTTCATGGCTTTCTCCTCCTTAAATTTGATATCCCGTCGCACGACAGTCTTGCGACTGTCTGGAAAATACACGCGATAGTTGTGGGGTGTATTAGTGTACCACACAAATATCCCAACCCCTACATTAGGCTCCAGCTTCTTGCTAGCATCCTTCATCACATGCATGTAAACAGGAGAACCAAAAATCCTCAAATGCGAAATATCAGGCCTCTTACCAGAATAAGCGTCCTCAGGTGTACTCATGCCAAGCATCTTGTGAGGACAACGGTTCTGCACATATACTATCATATTGAATGCCTCCACCCGCAAGTGAAGGGGTAGGCCCTGATCATGCAACGTCGCCTGTGCAGCACCCACGATCGTTCTGTTCTTCCTCTCAGCAACCCCGTTCTGTTGTGGGTTATGGGGAGCTATGAGCTCTCTTCGAATCCCTTATGCGCTATAGAAGTCCTTGAACTCGCCAGAGATGAATTCACCACCATTGTCGCTCCTAAGGGCCTTCACCTTCTTTCCTGATTCCTTCTCGACCAGTGCTTTGATCTCATAGAACTTTGAGTATGTCTCGCTCTTCTTCTGCATGAAGAAGATCGAGCACTTTCGAGAGAAATCATCAACAAAGATCACATAGTACTTGTGCTTTGCTATCGAAGCTACTGAGAAAGGTCCACACACATCTGTGTGAATTCCCTCAAGGATCGTCGTGGCGTGACTATCCTTCTCGTGAAAGGTGGCTTTCACAAATTTTCCCAAAGTACACCCCTTGCACTGATCTGACTGTGCAAGAGTGCCTTTAGCAAGCCCAGTAGAAATCTGCTGTAGTATCTTCAAGGCTCCATGGTGAAGGTGGCCCAATCTCCATGCCACAGCTCGCCATCATCCCGGCTCACCACTCCTTCTGCCTTGTATGCCATTGCTGCGCAACCATCTACATGCAATTGATAAAGGTTCTTGACTCGAACCCCTATCTTCCGGGTTTCTCCAGTTGTCTTACTGCGCAGGAAAGCCTTTCCCTCGCTAAAGACAACATCATATCCCTTGTCTTCTAACATTGCCACAAAGATAAGATTCTTCTTCAATCCTGGAACATGCATCACTTCCTTCAATACGAAGGGTTTACTAGACTCCCTCTCAAAGGAAATGGTACTGATACTGGTCACACTATATCTACCATCATCGCCCATCTCGATATGCACTCTAAGATCTTTCTCATCCAGATCAAAAAACAAATCTCGATCTCCTGTCATGTGAAAATACACACCACTGTCCAAGAACCATATCAATCCCATCACACTTGATACCAAGCATGCGATCAGTGAAGATCCAACTCAAACTGCGAGGCTAAGGCTTCTCCCACTACAGATCCAACAACTTGCTTATTTTTCTTCTTCTGCGGACAATTTGTGGCATAATGTCCATGCTGGTGACAGTGAAAGAACTTCACCTTGGACATGTCCCGCTTCTTGCCTTTCACACCAGAATGCGAAGCTTTCTTGTTCTTCCCCTTCTTTTCTTTGGTAGCCAAAGTGCAATTTTCTTCATCAGATGCCTTTGATGAAGATCTGTCCCTGGTATTCCGCCTGATCTCCTCTTACACAAGATCCAACCAAAGTCTCTCCCATCCTGGCAATTTCTCCCGACCATTAACAGAGTCCTGATAGGAATGGCAACTCTTCGGAACACCAAGGAGAGCCAATCTCACCAAGTCCTCATCATCGACAGTCACCCCCACACTTCCTAGCTCATCCCGGCATTGGGTTAACTTCGTGAGATACTTGGGCATACTGTCTCCTTTCTCACACTTAATGTTTCTGAGTTTATCCTGGAGCGCCAACTTCCTCTGGTCGCTCTTGCTTTGGAATAAATTTGTCAACACTTTCCACATCAAGTATGGAGAAGCCTTTCCATGTAGGCTGGATACAATGTGATCCTTCACGCCCTCCAACAGAATCCTTCGACACTTTGCTATCTTCTTTTTCCAAGCCTCAACTTGAGCAGCATCAATAGGCTTTGGGACTTCAGCATCTATGAACTCCTTCAACCCATTGTCATCTAAAACCACCTCCATCCTATCATTCCATGCAATATAATTCAAGCTGCCTTCAAGGGCATACTCCAATTGTAATCCGTTGAAAGACATTTCAACTTCGACACAAAGAAAACATTGTTGCAAATTCGAATTCCACTAGCTCAAAACTCAACCGCTTTTGATCTAAAATTCGTGAAAACAAAGTATTTCTCATACAGAGATTGACTGTATGGGCATTTATCGGATATCTCACCTTCCAAAAGAAGGATGAATCCAAAGGCTACCTAGCCCGATTACAGACACTGCCTGAAGAAATAAAATTTAATCACTTTCTAAATAATAGATCTGATGATCAACTTCGCTCTAATACCATGTAGAAATTTGGAATAATATCACACTTATTCACAGAGATTATCCTGATTATACGCTATTTCCAGAATGCATGCATAATACATAACCTCCTCTACCATTGATCATCAATTTGCGGAATTAAAAAAACAATCGCATGTGCACATTGAAACATCAATCACACATATCAACACAGTATGTAATGGGGAAAGCATACAGCTGAAAACCCCCAACTATCTGTATTTTATAATGATAGAGAACATGTAACAATACATAGTACAATACTCCTCACAAGTATTCGTACTATCTCCACATGCTACACACAAACTAGCTCAGAATTGAACAAGCCACGGGTTCAAATCTCCTCCACTGTTTGCCTGCCTCTACTGCACAATCCAAGTTGAGAATAGATCAGATCCAAGTTCAAATTCTCTTGGCTTGTACTGCGCAATCCTCATTGGCAATCTCAATCAATGATTGTGCAAATCTCATGCACAGCTATAGTCACAACTGATAGTAGTCTCACCCT